>JAMPIV010017861.1:0-232500 GCA_024509875.1 Oreohelix idahoensis
AGCAATAAAGCAGACGAGATACAGAGGTATGCAGACATAAATGACTCAAAGCGCTTTTATGATTGCCCTGAAAGCAATTTATGGCCCTCAATCGAATCAATCATCACCGGTCCTAAATGCTGATGGCATGGCATTGCTCACTGATAAAACGCAGATTTTGGAACGCTGGGCACAAACACTTCAACGCCATCTTAAATTGTCCATCAACCGTCAACGACCAGGCCATTGCAAGTATACCGCAAGTTACAGTCAATGTCAGACTTGACCTTCCACCCAGCATGGAAGAGGTCAAGAAAGCAGCCAGTCTACTGTCCAGCGGCAAAGCCCCTGGATCAGATGCTATTCCTGCTGAGATTTATAAAGCTGGAGGCAGCATGCTGCTGCAGAGACTAACAGACCTCTTCCACTCAGTATGGGATGAAGAACAGATACCACAGGAATTAAAAGATGCCACCATCGTTCACATATACAAGCGAAAGGGAAATCATCAATCATGTGACAACCATAGGGGAATCTCACTATTATCTATTGCGGGCAAAATCCTGGCTCGAGTCCTGCTCAATCGCTTGACTGTTCATCTCGAATCGCAGGACTTACTTCCAGAGAGTCAGTGTGGTTTCCGAGCAGGCCGCGGGACCGTCGATATGATATTTGCTGCTCGCCAACTTCAGGAGAAATGCCAGGAACAGCACAGTGACCTATACACAACATTTATTGACTTGACCAAGGCCTTTGACACTGTCAATAGGGACGGACTATGGAAAATTATGGCGAAATTCGGCTGTCCCGATAAGTTCATCTCAATTGTCCGCCAGTTTCATGAAGGTATGATGGCTCGCGTATTGAATGATGGAGAACCTTCTGAACCCTTTCCCGTCACAAATGGTGTCAAACAGGGTTGTGTGCTCGCCCCGACACTATTCAGTATGATATTTGCTGCCATGCTGTCTAACGTTACGCATGACAGTAGCGACGGCATACACATCAGATACAGGACAGATGGGAATCTGTTCAATTTGAGACGATTACAGTCCTTTACGAAGGTGAATGAAACAATGATCTCTGACCTCGTCTTTGCGGACGACTGTGCCCTCAACACCTGCACAGAACTGGACATGCAGAACAATATGAGGAGGCTTTCTGTAGCGTGTGATGACTTTGGCCTTACCATCAATACGAAGAAATCTGAAGTAATGTTGCAACCTGCTCCTGGGAAACCTTACTGTGAACCAAATATCACAGTAAAGAACCAACGTCTCCAAGTGGTGGACAGCTTCACTTATCTAGGCAGTACCCTTACCAAAGATGCGAATATCGACTCCGAGGTCAACAACAGAATTGCAAAGGCAAGTGCAGCTTTCGGAAGACTAAGAGTAAATGTCTGGGATCGACAAGGAATTAGTGCAACCACCAAGATAAAAGTATATCATGCAATAGTACTCACTACCCTCCTGTATGCCTGTGAAACATGGACAGTGTATAGCAGACATGCCAAGAAGCTTAATCATTTCCACATGAGCTGTCTTCGCAGGATCCTCAGGATCAAGTGGCATGATAGAGTATCTAATTCTGAGGTCCTCAACAGAGCACATATCTCAAGCATCTACACATTGCTGCAGAGGGCCCAAACTAGATGGGCCGGACATGTTGTTCGCATGCCCGAAAAACGCATCCCAAAGCAGTTGATGTACAGCGAACTCTCCACGGGTAAGCGAACAGCAGGGGGACAAAAGAAACGCTTCAAAGACACACTGAAAGCATCATTGAGCAGCTTCAAAATTGATGTCTCCTCCTGGGAGACTATCGCACAGGATCGCTGTGCCTGGCGGACAAACATTACTCAAGGTGCTCGCATTGCAGAACATAATTTAGCTGATAAGGCAGAAGGCAAGCGAGCTGCAAGAAAGGCCAGAATGCACAGCAACACTACTATCGACTCTAACCATGTGTGCCCCGTATGTGGCAGGGCCTGTAGGGCCAAAATAGGATTAATTAGTCACATGAGATCACGGCACAGATGTGTCACAACTCAAGTCTGAAGCTGTCGCCATCTTCGCTTGCGATGGGCAACTATTATTATATACATATTAGTTCACATGTTAGTAATGAAAATATAGAATGTAAAATGACAACTTACGCCAATCCTGGCTCACAGACTTTTTTGCTCAGATGAATGAAGTTAAGGCACTAGCCGATGCCTTTTTACACGTGTACTTGGGGTCGTTAATTTTAACTTTAATTCCCTCTCTGACTTCGTGTTCAGTTTCCTCAGATATTCCGGGTTTCCTTATTTAAAATGATAGAGAATTCCTGGGCTATTTTGTAAGTCCTGATAAATACTCCAATAAAAGATGTCCGGTCTGATAAAATGGAATTCTGAATTCTAGGCTTCACTCTGGCAAGGTCTGGTTGTGTCGTCTTGGCAAGCGATCTTCACAATAAATTTGACTGACTGAAGCGTCAGGTTATATTCACTGTCCTCCCCCGCTCTGATGTTATGAAGCTAAGTAAAAGCTCCAATCATTTCAAACATAACTCCGCCTAGGCCGGTTCCAAGCCCGGCTGAAAAAGGAGGAGGGCGGCTTGCATGGAGGCCGTGAGGAGGCAGCCCCTCCACCATGCAAAGCCACAACAGGCCAGTCACCTGCTTGCTTTAAAACATGATTACGCGAAATACAAGAGAGAAAACCGGACTGATTCTAAAGGCGACGAACTGGAACGGACTACGGACTACGATTTATGGAACTTGGAACACAAGAAGTATAAATGGGAAAGAAGAAGAGCTGGTGGAAGAGATGAGGAAAGCAAAACTAGAAATCCTGGCTATTACGGAAACAAAGAAAAAGGGACAAGGAGTCATGGATCTCGATGGCAACACGCTGCTCTACAGTGGTGTACCCACATCTGAAAGAGCTAAAGAGGGCATGGGTTGCATTGTGGCCAAAAACCAGAAAAATAGTATCAAGGGATGGAACTTTGTCTCGGAGCGCATTATGGTTGTAAAACTAAAAGAAGGAGAAACCATAGTCAACCTGGTCGTAGTGTATGGGCCAAATGAGGATGAGAGAGCAGAGGTCAAGGAGGAATTCTTCGAGCTGCTTCAAAGGACAGTGGATGACTGCCTAGATCAGTGGTGGCCAAGCTAAGGTTGGCCGAGGGCCAGATTATAGTAAAGGGTAACACCAGAGGGCCAGACCTATAAAATCCTTAAAAAATAACGTTCTGAGATTTAGTTTTACATATATAATGAACCACGTACAGAAAGCAAAGGAACTACTGTACTGCACATCTGCCAAGACATGTATACCAGTCTTCGGACTGAAATTACTGTTAAAAAAATATATATAATGAATCTGTTGTTTTAATTTGTTTTGTAATTTGTAATATAACATGTAATTATTTATTTCAAACATACGTTTGTGTGTTATTTCATTGTGAAGAGTGTGGCTTCAATCAACAATAAGAGGCCGCAGAAACAGGTTGGCGGGCCGGTCAAAACTGGTTGGCGGGCCGGATCTGGCCCGCGGGCCGTAGTTTGGCCACCGCTGGCCTAGATGAAATTATCATGCTCGGAGATTTCAATGCCAGAGTTGGAAATGACCATGCTAGATGGGGTGAAGTTATCGGAAGATATGGAGAAGATACTCTCAATGACAATGGAAAGCTACTCCTTAGATTCTGCAGTGAGCAGAATCTGATCATTACCAACACAAAGTTCCCCCATAAGCGCATACATGCATACACTAGGTGTGAACCAACAAAGAATGAGAAGTCAGTGATCGACTATGCCATTGTTAGGAGGAGCTCATTCAAATATGTCCGGGATGCTAGAGTCTGGAGGGGGCCAGAGATTGGAAGTGATCACTACCTGCTTACAATCAAAAGAACTACTGAAAGAGTTGCTCAGCCAAGGAACTGCCCAGCATCACGCAAGAAACCAAGTAAACGAACGGAAGAAATGAGCATTAAGACCTACAAGCTGAGAGAGCCAGAAATTAAGACCAGATATCAGGGGCTTATTGCTACAGTGGTGAGAAACACAGAAGAACAACCTGATGACTTGGAAACCCTCTGGCTCAAATTCAAGGACATCATAAAGACAGCTGCTGCAGAAGCATGTGGTAAAGTCCGACTTGGGAACAAGAGAAAGAGGACACCTTGGTGGACAGAGGAAGTCAAAGAGAAAATAAGAGAGAAGAAAATGGCATGGAAACAATACTTAGGAGCTAAAAACACAGCAGGACAAATAGAGAAATATAGAGAATATGTGATACTCAGAACAGAAACAAAGAACAAGGTGCTAGCAGCAAAACAGAAGTCCTGGGAAGAATTTGGAGAAAAGCTAGAAAAAGATGTGCAAGAAAACCAGAAATTGTTCTATAAGACCCTAAATAACACGAGGAAGGAAAATTAATGCTCTCTCAAATTGATAAAGGATAAGCAAGGCAAATTGCTTACTGCCCCGAAGGAAGTAATGGAAAGATGGAAGGAATGTTTCTCAGAACTCCTTGATGGTGATCAAGGTCAAGCATCAGAAATGATAACCACTAGCACAGAAAAGGAAACAAATGGTGATGAAGATGACATAAAGATGGAAGAACTGAAGGCAGCACTGGAGAAAATCAAGATGGGCAAAGCAGCAGGGCATGATGGTATAACACCAGAAATGGTTAAGTACATGGAGCATCAAGCGACCTATTACTCTTAAGGGTCCTACAGGCAGCGTGGTGCGACAAGACCATACCAAAGGACTGGGAGATTGCCATCATAACACCAATTTTCAAAAAGGGTGACAATCGACAATGTGGAAACCATAGAGGCATATCCCTTCTCAGTGTCCCTGGTAAAATCTACTCTAGAATCCTAGAGCAGAGACTCCGACGCCTAGCTGAGCCACAATTGGATGAGGTCCAGTGCGGATTCCGGGCAAACCGAAGTACTCAAGACCTAATCTTCACACTCAGACAGCTGAGTGAAAAGGCCCTTGAGTATAAGAGTGAAATCCATCTTTGTTTCATAGATCTGGAAAAGGCATTTTACAGTGTCCCCTGGAGCAAACTTTGGGACTGTTTGGCAAGGAAGAACATTCCAGCACCTCTGATTCATGCTATACAGAGCTTCTACAAGTCTTGCAGAAATTATGTGAGGACAGCAAACCATAAGTCAGAAGAGTTCAGGACGACCACTGGTGTAAGACAAGGTAATATCCTGTCACCTTATCTTTTCATACTCCTCATGGACGATGTTATCAAGTCATGTAAGGAGAGAACAAGAAAGTATTCAGTAAGGTACTGGAAGATGATACATGTATGTATTTCAGAGCTGGCATTTGCTGATGATGTTGCCCTGATTGCTAAATTAGAGGCACATCTCCAATCCAACCTGCAAGTCTGGAAGGAAGAGCTGGAGAAGAGAGGGATGGTCATAAGCAGCTCTAAAACAAAATCCATGGTGATATCACGAGAAGAAAGAAGACATCAGATTAAGCTGGGAGAACAGGTCCTGGAGCAGGTCGACCACTTTAAATATCTCGGAGCTATTATAGACCGAAAGGGAGGCATCAAAGAAGAGTTGGCCACTCGAAAAGCAGCAGCTGGGAGACTTTTTCAGGCCATAAATCGAGGATTCCTCAGCAAGAGAGAGGTTGGTAAGAAAACGAAGATGGCTGTATACCGCTCCACCTATGTCTCAGTCTTGACATATAGATGCGAGTCATGGGCAATGACTACAACCCATAAAAGCCAGATCCAAACCTCAGAAATGAGGTATCTGAGGAAGGTGGTTGAAGTAACAAGAAGAGTATGGTCCGCAACCAGACGATACGTCAAGGCTTAAAATCCCACCCCCTGCAGACCCAAGTAGAACAGTCCCAGCTAAGATGGTTTGGCCATGTCTGCAGAATGGGAGAAGATCGGCTACCACGACAAGCATGGGAAACAAAGAGCCAGAGATCCAGACTCCCAGAGTCCGCTGGGAGGACAACATTAGACAATCTTTGAAGGACCGAGGACTAGAATGGAACCAGGCCAGGAGGGAGACAGCCGATAGGATAGTCTGGCGCTCTCTCTTCCAAACCTCTACACCTCACGGTAGAAGGGGAACGACTAAGTAAGTAAGACAGTGATCACCTAGACTCTCTTGTTAACATCTTGCATGTTGCCTTTAGTAATCACCTTCTTGCATGTTGCCTTTAGTAATCACCTTCTTGCATGTTGCCTTTAGTAATCACCTTCTTGCATGTTGCCTTTAGTGTACCGTATCTGACTGGTTCTGGACATACAACTCCTTGACAGTGATCACCTAGACTCTCTTGTTAACAGCATTCTGAACGCTACATCACGATAAACAACAGTTATGACAGACAGTAAACAAGTTGTCAAGGTATTTACTCGTGAAGGATATCCAACTCGGTCAAATATAAATTTCTAGCTATAAATTTGATAGACAAGAACAGTTACAGTTGATCTCTCTAGTGCAGGGGTCGGAAACCGGTCGCTCCCGAACTATTGGTAGATCACAGTGAATGATTTGGTAGATATTTAGGTGACTGCGAGAAAAAATAAGAAAGACTTTTAAACTAGGAAAATTTCGGACTAGACCTCTCCTGCCAGCCGACATTTAAAATCGCAGTGTCCCCGGGATCAAAGGTACTTTTCCCGCATTCCCAATGAAAACTCACGAACTGGCTACTAAAATATATTCGTGAACTTCATCAGATAGGAACGTGACTTTGTATTTGTAAGATTCTTCAACCCCCCCGCTTTCCCCACATAAAATTACACACACGCACGAATAATACATATGGTATACCGGTATAGTAGCCAGTTCGTCTGTCTATATATATATATATATATGCGATCTCGAGTCCACTCTGGCAAGATTGCATTACATTCTCGTGCGAGTAATATTTTCTTATTTTTCTCTCCGCTGTCATTATTATGTGCCATATTTTATGCACCTTTATCTACTCTCTACGTTGGATCAGTTGAGTTAAGTCTCTAACACTTCACTCCTCGACTGTTTGTGTTACGCCAGATTTATTGACCCGGGCATCGATAATATTTTATCACGTATTATCAGGCTGACCATCTTTTCAAAGCAACTGTGTCTGTTTATTCAAGCTTGGATCGTGCACGGTCTATGAATAGAACCCCATATTGTGTGGCTAATCTGGCGGAGATCCATCTAGCAAAACACAGGTGGTAATGCGTAATTTGTTTCCGCTTAGACCATCCCTGTGCGTAATTATCTCAGATAATCTGTCTGGAAACTCAAGATTTGTAGACGTTACGCCAGGAACACATGGTCACAATATGGTGAGAGGCAGATAGGTGCATCCGGAATTCTTACGCAACGATATGACATCACCGAAGAGGTCACGCGTGGATATTAATTTTAATATTTTGAAACATGCAGGGGATATTTTAAAATGAAACACTCAACCCAGTGCTAGAGAGATTTGATTTGGTTCATTGTGAGGAGCTGAAATATACGATGTATTTTATTGGCACACTAGTCAGAAGTGCAATCTGTGATTTGCACTAAAAACTGAGAATATGGTATGCTGAAAACACAGACACAGATCACACAGAGAGACTGCAGTGCACAATTCATATCAGCGACTCCTAAAAGCCATAAAGAAAAAGGAGATATTGGACTTAGAAATTCCACAACTATAAGTAACAGATCGAGTATTGGGCAACTTTGGAATTCACAAGTAAACCCGCATTTTTAATACAAGACTGGATACTTAAAGAGGCCAGGACTTTAATTAACAAGACTGGAATCCTAGGAATTTGATCACAAGTTATACAGGAATTAAACACACGTTTTCCCAGGCCAGAGATTTCGCAGAACATCCGCCGTCAGAGGAATTAACTCTAATTTCCTAGACCAAGTCATAGAGGAATTAAACAAAAGTTTTCCTAGGCCAGGATTTTGCAGAACACCCGCCGTCAGAAGAATTAACTCTAATTTCCAGACCTAAGTGATTTCGAAGCTTCTAATACAGAGCTGTATCCAGTCTAAATCTGTGCAAGGAGATTGTATAATCCCAAAATTTTGGGGTAAGTGTAAACAATTTATTTACTATTGTAAATTCTACAGGTTTCTTGCTAAGTGGTTATATACAAGGCTGGCAACCTCAACATATGAAAATAGTATATGCATAAACACTACAGGAAGAGATGGTGATTGTTTCTGACTAGTCGTGCGGGAAACCCGACAGTAGAGCGACCCCAGACTCAGACGGGAGTAGTGATGAGGAATGAGTGATTATTGCACCACATGTGCCTAAGGTGTAACATATTAGCTTGTGAGATTTATGTACCTTTTTTAATTGTAATTCAGGCAAATCATTATTCACGCACTCCAGACTGAAGTTCCTAGTTAACACCCAGAAGGAAATTGTAGAATTTTCATCATATTCCCTGAGTTACACTGTGTGCTCGGGAATTTAATTCTTCTGAGAGGTTAACATTGTGGGTGGAGCACATGACAATGGGCTTGTTAGTTTGCTGTGAACAAATGTACTTAGCAGGCATTTGTTTCTTTCTATTTGTCTAAAGTTCGTGGTTACAAGCCATTAGACGATTTGTGGTATTCACGCCGTTATTGTGAGAGAAAAGCATCCACCTTAACCGCCTACAGTGGAAGAGAGTGTGGAGAAGGCTTTCGTCATCATATAATTAATGAACCATAGCTGCAGGACTCCCTTATAAAAGTTAAGTGCTTGTAAAAAGGCACCAGCAAAAAGGACTTTTGATATATCCTCACCCTAAATCTCAGTGAAGAGAAAATTTGATTCCAATATAAAATCACCAGCATTTTATTTATTTTAAACTGTTAATACTAATTGACTATTAAATTTGTTACCTGTTGTTTTAAAACTAAACAGTCATAGTCGATTCAGTTTTTTTATATGTATGAAAGCAAACGTATGAGCCAGATTCTTTAAAAAATATATATATATATATATATATATATATATATATATATATATATATATATATATATATATATATATATATATATATATATACCTAGATATATATTTACCTCTAAGCAGAGCTATTACTTATAAGAGGAATTTCGTTGGATTACACCAGCTGGGGGCTTGAACGGGCTAAACCAGTGCTTAAACCCTTCACAAAAGGCGACGGACCCTATATAATGCGTTAACAATTGTTCAGTCCAATGCAACATTGTTCGTGACTTCTGTAAATATCTTGTGAATTCTCCCTTAAGGTAGAAGTGTCATTAATCTTCTATCTACATCTCTGCCAAGAGTAATCTTGCGCGCAGGTAGATACCTTGGAAGCCAATATTAGATACTATTGAGTTTTGGTCACTGTTGGACCACTACTGCAAAGCAGGGTGTAAAAAGTGGAAAAACCCACGACTGTACTGTAAAATGTCACTGCTGTGTTAATTGATACCAGGCATGCTCCAGTCTACCCAGCGGTACTGTAAATGGGTAACTCACTCTAGTCCTGAGTTAGGGAAGGCAAAGGCAGCTGTAAGAAGTAGTTTCCCTCTGAGGCTCCAGGAGGAGCAGGCCCTTAACTTGGTCAATTCAACCGACGCAGGATGGTGTAAATATGGAGTGAGAGTGTAGAGTGTTATAAACGCGAATGATGGACTGTTCGTATCTTGACCAATCTAAAGCACTCATTCACTCATGTCTATAAGGCACCAATGCAGACTGCTGGAATCTTTTCATACAGTTTATTCAGACGCACATACTGGGACAGAACGAATAGATCATAAGTACATGTTGACACATCAATCTTCAGGCATGAATAGTAGATCCCATGTCATGGAACATTCAAATATAATGGGTGGTACAAAACAGCATTCAATGTTGTTATACATTATGGCCGCATCCCCTATCTGACTGAACGCGTCAGTAAAGGCGGATCGGTAAACAACTGAAGAGTTCGATGGACGAACCTTCTTTCCCTTGCTAAGTTCTTAGGTTGCTTATGTTCAATGTTTATATCATACTGTGAAACCACGATAAGGGGTTTTCATATAAATGAGATCTCCATGCCACTGTCCGAATAGTAAGATACACGACCCGTTCTCTGGACAGTGATCTATAATGATGACAGGAATACAAAAAATGGCCTCCTTCCCTGAGCTTTCGCTCACTCGCCCAGCAGAAGAATAATCATCAGCCAAAGTTGATTCAAAACTTGAATAAGTATAACTTTCCAGAGTTACCATACAGTCCCTTTGTCAGAAGGTTACTTCATGAAGACATAAGCGCTGATGGAACCTGTCATCTACAACAATATCTAGTTAAACGACCAACGATGCACGAAAATACGTTGCTTCATCTAGGTCTAACCATAAGGAGATCGTCAAAAAGGGAGTATATTTACCTTGAGTCCGAATAGTACATAATACAGTACATGAGGAGAGTCTCTAACACTATAATCTTGTAGAAACACAATCTCCTACTGAAGAAATCACTTCATAAATCATTTTCCACTCTAGAAAGGACCAACCCTGGAAATGCGTGACCAGCCATTGTAGGCGGCAATATCGGAACTCATCACGACTCGCCAAGACAACCAATACCTCCGCTAGAGCGGCATAAAGAATATAGTCCTGCCTACCCATACAAAATATACAATATAGGACTGAATCTACTTGCACTAATAATATGTAATACATATGAATTCAGGCCATAAACATTCTAAGAACGATCAATCTATTTTCTGGCTATGACAAATGATGAATGCCAAAATATAAGTATTCTTACGCCCGATCAATATCAAGGGAGATTATCCATATAATCAAACGTATAAATCAAACATGGATTATCTGGCTTTACAAAAGAAAGCATTTTCGTACCCAATTAAATACAACAATATATTTTCCATATTAAATAGACATATCGTACATTTGTAATCTGTGCATTCAAAAATATGTATGCAACACAGGGGAGGCAATCCGTGACATATATATATATATATATATATATATATATATATATATATATATATATATATATATATATATATATATATATATATATATATATATATATATATATATATATCTATATATATATATATATATATATATATATATATCGGCGTGATGCTGACCACATCACCCCTAGTGTGCTGACGGTCAATAAAATATGGGCCTAACACCATATTCCCAATATGCCTCAATGGGCGTGTAACGGGATCCTTACCTTACTTACCTTATATATATATATATATATATATATATATATATATACATATATATATATATATATATATATATATATATATATATATACATATATATATAGATCTTTAGAGGGTTCATTGTTACTAAAGTAGATCCCATAAGCTCCTGGGCTGGAGACCCCTGCTTTAGCGTGTTCAGGCGTCGGGAGCAGCACTTAGTACATATAAATAAATATATATATTTATAATGTTTATTATTTTTTTTTAAAGAATAAGGGAAGTAATAGCAACTGTATTTTTATTTAAGCAGGGGATATAATTTAAATTTTGTATTTTGTTTCTTTTTGACAAAATTTGCTGTAATAATTTATTTTAATGAGAATTTAAAAATATATATATATATATAATGTATATATAACACATGAATGCATACTTTAATATTTCAGATATACAAGGTTTAAATTTATAACTTCTTAATTATTTTGTAATATATAAAAACATAATATAGTCTTTTAACGCGAAATTACCACTTTTAGAAAGAAATTTATATTTGTTATTGTTGTGCTTAGAGCCGCAATGGTCCATTCTAGAACCACTAATATAGTTCACCAGTTCTCGTAATGAACATTCTTTGTCAGGCAGAATTACATGCCTACGAAAACCAAAAGAATTTGGTGAGAATTTAAAGAACTATTCATTTAGTAACACCTCTAGCCCCACTGTTGTGTAAACATCCCTATTAGCCCGTCTTCCATGTCCCACTCGCCTTATTGCTTATATACAATATTTAATTGATTAAAGAGCATTCAATGGACTGCTTTGATCAAAGTGACAACATTTGTTGACAGTAACATCAGCGATAGATTGATGCAGGGGAGAGAGAAACTTTTTTCATAATCACATTTAACAGTGATTTATTCATAATCTTTATTACGTGTGCTCAGTCAAAAGAAAGTACGTCAGTGCTTGTCAAATGATTTATAAAAACTTGCTTCAGACCTTTAGGAAGCCAATTTTAAAAACAATTAAAGAAACACTCGAAGGGCTGGGAAAGTTCTGGGATGTGTATGATGATGCAAACCATATTGCAGTAGAAATAAGCGTTGTTGGGAAAGTTCTGGGATGTGTATGATGATGCAAACCATATTGCAGTAGAAATAAGCGTTGTTGGGAAAGTTCTGGGATGTGTATGATGATGCAAACCATATTGCAGTAGAAATAAGCGTTGTTGGGAAAGTTCTGTGATGTGTATGATGATGCAAACCATATTGCAGTAGAAATAAGTGTTGTTGGGAAAGTTCTGGGATGTGTATGATGATGCAAACCATACTGCAGTAGAAATAAGCATTGTTGGGAAAGTTCTGGGATGTGTATGATGATGCAAACCATTCATTCATTCATAACCCTCCACTCCCAAAGGAGCATAGGCCTTCAACAAACACATGCCAAGTCCACCTGTCACGTGCCATCATCTCAAGTTCTTTCCATGTTCTCCTCATCATTTTCTGTTTCCAACTCTCTTCTCCATGTACTTCTTGGTCTTCCTCTGCCTCTCTTGCCCTGGGGGTTCCAGAACAAGGACTGCCTTGTAATGCTATCAACAGGTTTCCTCAGTGTGTGTCCTATCCATCGCCATCGTCTTCTTCTCATTTCTTGTTCCACTGGCACTTGTCTAGTTCTTGTCATCAGTTCCACGTTGGTAACCTTGTCATACCATTTTAATCCCTCTATTCTACGCAAGCACCCATTTATGAAAGTCTGTAGCTTTTTGGTTGTTGTCTTTGTTGTTCTCCATGTCTCTAAGCCATACAATAGGACTGACTTCACATTTGAGTTGAAGATTCTTATTTTCGTGTTGGATCCTGTGACGTACGTCTAGTTCGACAAGTGAATTTTCCCTGATATGATGGATGATTTAAAGGGACTTTTAGCTTTTCATAACATTAGAACCCCTGAACATTTGTTGTAACTTTTCGTTTCGCCAGAGCGAACCGATTTCCACCGGGACTCATTTAGTATGCGGCACGAGATCAAAGACACTGAGACGATCCCCGAGCAGATAAGCTAGTTTCTCGCTGGTATTTATCATCTCCGCGCGAACTCAACCGCTCGCAAGATGGACCAGAGCAATCAGAAGAAAGACACTGGTGGAGATCGCAGGAAGGACGGGCGGCATGCTATCAAAGACAGTAGTGGTCCCTGAAACGATTTCGCATCTCGGTGTTTAGCACGGAACCGATCGCAGCCAGAGCGAACGGGGAAAGCTGACGCAAGCAGCGAGCGAAGATACGAGAGGCCAGGGGCGGCTTCTCTCTTTGGTCTGACGGTCAGATCCCCAAAATCCGTCCGAGATCAAATAGGCTGTCAAGTTTCTCATGTCCCACTCATCTTGCATTCCAGTTGTAGATATACAGATCACGTAGAAATACACTTCATCATTCGCTGGCCAGAACTTGATAGAAGCACTAGCGATATTTGAAATCTTGCTAGATTATCCCATGGATTTTCATTTATATTTGCAGTGAATTCTATTTCTGTGCAAAACGGTAATATATATATTGTGTAAAGTGATCAGTGGTCGAGTTCATTCATTATATTTCATGGGATTTTGTGTTAATTTAAACCTATTAAATTAAACCGTCTCAATAGTTCCAGTTGTAAATGTAATGATATACCTGCTATACTATTTCCAAAAAGATAATAGATGTTTAATGCTTAAATTAACTTTTAAAGTCGCGAAGGAATTTATAATTAATAAATTTAGTTAAGTCCTATATTTATAGATGTGTGATTTAACCACTAGAACTCGCGCAGTGTTTATTAAATACATAATTAAATACGCGAGCGTATATATAAAATAGTCTTAAAGGGAAATTTATCGCGCGCTTAGAAGATTATTTGATTTTTAAAGTATGATTATGTTGTTATGGGTTTTCTATCTTTTTCTCTAGATTGATCACCTTTTGCAATCCCAGCAATAACGAAATCTTTCAGAGTTTCCATACTCGGTTCTTAAACTTCCAGACAGTTTGATGAGACATTTTTTTTAAAGTAAATCTTGTGGTGGTCCGGTGCGGCCTAGCTAACATAATTACATGAAAGAAAGCCTACCCAAGATCATTTGATTATTATCATCAAATTAAATTACAATCTGTAAGATAAACTGGAAGATGAACAGTGCCAGTAGCGATAATTTATATACTGCTCTATTGTGAGAGATTACCGATTTACCTGACTGTGACTGAGCCTAGTTTTTCCTCACTGGATTAAAAAAAACTTTACCGGTCAGTTACTGTCATCACGCAGTGAAGGAATATTGCCATCACCTCATTTTCACCCCTGTGTTGAATTGTGTCAGTGCCATCCCATAGACTCCTTTTATATAATAAAACACAAGAACTCTTAGAAATTCAAGTCCGGCGATAAGCGGGAATATTTGCTCTCAGTGAAACCTCGCATTATCTAGGGCGGGACATAGAAGGACTGGGCAGTTGTCACACGTAAAGAGTTTAAGTACTGTGTATATCATGCTATGGATTGTCTGATGCTGAAATCGGTAAGTGTGTGGTGTATATGAGTGTGGATCCGCACAGTGTGCATGAATGACAGGAGATTTAATTTTTTTTGCAAAACCCATTTGTTAACTTGCCTACCGGGTAATACGTTTTCTGTATACCCGGCATTGTTCCTTTAGTGGGATAATTTGTTAACTCTGTTTCATCCCCCCCTTTTTTTTCTTTGCTTAGTAAAGGGAAGACACCATTGGGATAACAGTATTTTTTTGTCTACCACCATAACTAATATTGTAACACCTCTTTCAGAGTAATTAAATTCACTGTTGGGTTAACTTTCCTATGCTCCTGATAACTATCTATCTTGAGACTGGGTTTATCTTTGTCTAATACAAGCGGGAAGGGCTTTGTCGATACCAATCTTCTTCACCCCCTCCCTACCTTGATATTTGCATTTTTCTGTACTTATGATAATTTTATGTAACACTTGATATTGTTTTTTTTTTGTGATTTGATTTTTAAGGTAAATAAACATCATAAACTTATATCGGACTGTGTTGGAATACCCAAAAGCCAAAACATTCCCTATTTGTTTAATATAGCTGTATCTACGTCGTCTGAGTGTTTGAAGCAACAAATCGGTGTGAGCGCAGACGTGTGTCTGGAAAACTGGCAAATAATTGTTTGACCAGGAGAGTGGAAGAGAAGATTGAGAGAAGCGATTTGTCGTAAATAAGTCTGTCTTTACTCTCCTCCAGCACTCTGTGGAGCATCATATTTAATCTATACATTTCTATCACTGAGTTTTCATCATCATTCTACACTCTAAACCGGACTACTATTTCTAGACTCTTTCTCTCAAAATAAATTTACGACAGATCCTATTTCTCTTGATCTCCATATATTTCCCAATGCAATGAAAGCTCCTCTTGCCTTTTGTATTCTTATTTTGATATCGCTGTCTGTCCCTCCAACTTTGTCTATATTACTGCCAAGATATGTGTATGATTCTACATCTTGTATTGGTGTTTCTTCAAGTTCAACCCTGTTATCATTACCTGCATTTATTCGCATTATTTTTGTCTTTTCCCTGTGTATTTTCAGACCCAATTGCTGTGACCTCTCATCGAGTGTTTTCAATTTGTCCTGCATCTGATTACGGCTATGGGACAGAAGAGCCAAGTCATCAGCAAAATCCAGATCATCCAACTTCTTAGTCAGAGTCCACTGGATTCCATTTATGTTGTGTGTTGCCGATGATCTCATAACCCAATCTATTGCCAGCAAGAAAAGAAATGGAGACAAGAGACATCCCTGTCGCACCCCTGTTCTTATCCCAAACGGTTCTGTAAGCTGTCCTTCGTGAAGAACTCTGCATGTCATGTCTTCATATGTTTTCTTTATTAAATTAATGATCTTCAGGGGAACTCCATAATGCCTCAACAATTTCCAAAGTGATTCTCTGTCTACACTGTCAAATGCCTTTTCGTAGTCCACAAATCCGATGTATAGTGGTGAATTCCATTCCAGACTTTGTTCAACTATTATTCTCAAAGTGGCTATCTGGTCTGTACATGATCTGTTTTGTCGAAAACCTGCTTGTTCATCTCTCAGTTTCTTGTCTATGGACTCTTTTAATCTCTCAAGGATAATCCTGTTTAATACTTTTCCTGGCACTTATAGTAACATTATTCCTCTATAATTTGTGCACTCTTGTACATTTCCCTTCTTAGGCAACTTAACCAGATATCCTTCCTTCCATTCTACTGGTATCTCTTCCTTTTCCCAGACTTTACCAAGTAATTTATATAACATCTCTGTAGCCGTGTCGATATCTGCTTTGATGGCCTCTGCTGGAATGCCATCAGGTCCAGACGCTTTTCCATCTCTTAGAAGCTTTATGGCTTTCTTTATTTCTTCCTTCGTTGGTCTTTCACCGTTAATTTGTAGCTCTTCTTCTGCTGGCTGGATGTCCGGCGGGTTTTGTGGAGCTGGTCTATTGAGAAGGTCCCCAAAATATTCTGTCCACCTCTTCATTTGCTCTTGTATATTGCTGAGCAGTTTCCCATTCTTGTCTTTTATGAGGCAACTTGTTTGCTTGTATTTCCCTGTTAGCTTCTTTGTGCTGCTATACAGTTCTCTCATATTTCCTTTGGCTGCAGCATCTTCTGCCTCTCTTGCCAAGTCCTCAATATACTTCCTCTTGTCTCTTTTGATACTTCTTTTTACTTCTTTGTTTGCTTCTGTGTACACTTCTTGAGCCTTGGCTTTGGAACTTCTGGTTTTGCTTGTGTTTAACTCTGCTTTCTTGTTTTTTCTGTCTTTTATCTTATTGATGGTTTCTGTTGTTATCCATGCTTTTTGTTGTCTTTCCCTTTTCCCCAGTATTTCTTCACATGTCTCCTTCCATACAGTTTTGACCTGCTGCCAATAGTCTTCTGTATTCTCTACATCTTCCGGCTGTTGGAGCACTTGGAATTTGTTGGATACTGTGACCGCAAATTTGTCTGTTGTTTCTTGATTTCTTAGCTGTCCTACATTATACTGTTGTCTATAATTTTGCATTGTTGCATATCTCTTGAGTTTCATTTTTACTTTGGCTATCAGAAGATGGTGATCTGATGCCACATCTGCTCCTCTATATACCTTTACATCCTGCAATGATGATCTAAACTTCTTGTTTATGCATATATGATCAATCTGATTTTCTGTTCTATGGTCTGGCGATATCCATGTTGCCTTGTGTATTCTCTTATGTGGAAACATGCTTCCTCCTATAGCCAGTTGATTTGAAGCACAGAAGTTTGCGAATAGTTCTCCATTTTCATTCATTACTCCTAGCCCATGTTTTCCCATGACTTCTTCAAATCCGGTGTTGACTGTACCTATCTTTGCATTCATGTCACCCATCAAAATTGTGATGTCTCTTCTTTTTACTTTATCCATAATTTCCTGTAGTTTAGTATAAAATGCTTCTTTCACAGACTCTTCTTTGTCATTAGTTGGTGCATAACATTGGATGACATTTACATGAATTTTTTTTTTAGCTGTTTTGAAAGTAGCTGTTATTATTCTGGGTCCAACAGCTTCCCATTCAATGAGTGCTTTCTGTGCTTCTTTAGATAACATAAGAGCTACCCCTTCACTGTGGTGTGAACTTTCGTCTTCATGTCCTGAGGACAGCACCAATTCTCCTGTGATGAGTTTCTTCCTCTCTACCCCCTTCCACTTTGTTTCACACATTCCCAGAACCTCGATTTTGTATTCCCTCATTTCTGCTGCTACTTGCGCCACTTTCCCTTGTTCGTTTAATGTCCGAACATTCCAGGTGCCAAATCTGGAAGTTCTCCTAGAAGAAAGAAGGTTAGTCAGCAACACAGACTCCTTTCGGCTTTCTCTGTGTTGCATCATACGCCTCCCCACGAGAGGACCTTCCCCTGTCTTGGATGGCTGTGTTTTATTTTCTTTATTTGACTTGTCCATATTTGTTGAAGTTTTTTGTGGTTTAAATTTTTACAGGATGGGGTAACCGGCCCCATGCCCAACCCTCCTTAGTCGCTTTCTACGACATGCTTGGCAGGGGACAGTGTTACTATTCTTTGCTCCCCTTTCGGGCCCCGGTAACACACGGGTGACAAACCATATTGCAGTAGAAATAAGCGTTGTTGGGAAAGTGGTACCAGCATTTTGTAAGAAGAGTGCAAGGACAACTAATTGTCATTTTGATGTGAGGACGAGAGACTCACTGACGCCCAGTTTCACAAACATGAGGACCAAATGTCATGGACATTGAATGTTTAGGGCAGTGAGTTTAGGACAGCACATCTGCATCTTACAGGCTGGCACAATGGGTGAAAAACCATTTTTTTGTGTGTGGAAATTTTTCACGAAAATGAGATGGATGACAACCCTACTCTGGCAATACATTTAACAGAATGATAAACTTGTTAGTTATGATCCAAGTGTGTGTGTCCATTTGTGTCATTATGCATCATAAGGAGAAGCAGTTTTTGCTCTTGTATGAGATGTGTATGAGATGTGTTTGAGATGTGTATGAGATGTGTATGAGATGTGTATGAGATGTGTTTGAGATGTGTATGAGATGTGTTTGAGATGTGTATGAGATGTGTATGAGATGTGTTTGAGATGTGTATGAGATGTGTATGAGATGTGTTTGAGATGTGTATGAGATGTGTATGAGATGTGTATGAGATGTGTATGAGATGTGTTTGAGATGTGTATGAGATGTGTATGAGATGTGTATGAGATGTGTATGAGATGTGTTTGAGATGTGTTTGAGATGTGTATGACATGTGTATGACATGTGTATGAGATGTGTTTGAGATGTGTATGAGATGTGTTTGAGATGTGTATGAGATGTGTTTGAGATGTGTATGACATGTGTATGACATGTGTATGAGATGTGTTTGAGATGTGTATGAGATGTGTTTGAGATGTGTATGAGATGTGTTTGAGATGTGTATGAGATGTGTATGAGATGTGTATGAGACGTGTATGAGACGTGTATGAGACGTGTATGAGACGTGTATGAGACGTGTATGAGATGTGTATGAGATGTGTTTGAGATGTGTATGAGATGTGTTTGAGATGTGTATGAGATGTGTTTGAGATGTGTATGAGATGTGTATGAGATGTGTTTGAGATGTGTATGAGATGTGTATGAGATGTGTTTGAGATGTGTATGAGATGTGTTTGAGATGTGTATGAGATGTGTTTGAGATGTGTATGAGATGTGTATGAGATGTGTATGAGATGTGTATGAGATGTGTTTGAGATGTGTATGAGATGTGTATGAGATGTGTTTGAGATGTGTTTGAGATGTGTATGAGATGTGTTTGAGATGTGTATGAGATGTGTATGAGATGTGTATGAGATGTGTTTGAGATGTGTATGAGATGTGTTTGAGATGTGTATGAGATGTGTATGAGATGTGTATGAGATGTGTATGAGATGTGTATGAGATGTGTTTGAGATGTGTATGAGATGTGTATGAGATGTGTATGAGATGTGTATGAGATGTGTTTGAGATGTGTATGAGATGTGTATGAGATGTGTATGAGATGTGTTTGAGATGTGTATGAGATGTGTTTGAGATGTGTATGAGATCTGTATGAGATGTGTATGAGATGTGTTGCTGTGACCAGCATCCTGTGTCTTCAGGAACCACCACTGCAAGAACACTGGAAGTGCTGTGACACAGGCTTCTTGCAAGAGGGACAACTGTAATGACAGCTCCATGTTCTTTATGACTTAATGCAGAAAAAAAGGGGGGCGGGGGGAAGAACATTCAGTCACGTGAGAAGACACATGTGTCTGCATCACTGTGTGTTGTCTGCTGCTCTTAGAAGGAAACATTCAGCGAGTAAATTTGACAGCAGATAGGGTTTTACTGCCAGGACCAACAATAACAGAACTGGGAGAAGAACTCAAAGAAACAGAAATGAGGGAAAAACAAATATGGATGCAATTATCACAGAGGAAACAAAACAAACACACACAAACTAATATGGCTTGAACAGAACAAATTAAGCCAACCGAATTTAATAAACAGAAGACCAAGTAATAATAATAGTAGCCCCTTCAGTCATAACTGACTATGGAAATGCAACCCATGAGGTGACAGCCCTTCAGTCATAACTGACTATGGGAATGCAGCCCATGAGGTGACAGCCCTTCAGTCATAACTGACTATGGGAATGCAGCCCATGAGGTGACAGCCCTTCAGTCATAACTGACTATGGGAATGCAGCCCATGAGGTGACAGCCCTTCAGTCATAACTGACTATGGGAATGCGGCCCATGAGGTGACAGCCCTTCAGTCATAACTGACTATGGGAATGCGGCCCATGAGGTGACAGCCCTTCGGTCATAACTGACTATGGGAATGCGGCCCATGAGGTGACAGCCCTTCAGTCATAACTGACTATGGGAATGCGGCCCATGAGGTGACAGCCCTTCGGTCATAACTGACTATGGGAATGCAGCCCATGAGGTGACAGCCCTTCAGTCATAACTGACTATGGGAATGCGGCCCATGAGGTGACAGCCCTTCAGTCATAACTGCCTATGGGAATGCGGCCCATGAGGTGACAGCCCTTCAGTCATAACTGACTATGGGAATGCGGCCCATGAGGTGACAGCCCTCAGCTGCTTTTTTCCTGATGTCATGCTACGATGACTTTGGCGAAAACCTTACCAACAGTACTAAGAAGAGATATGCCTCTGTAGTTATTGCAATCAACTTCTGTCTCCTTTATTTTTATTTATTGTTACAATTTTGGCATCTCGCATGTCTTGAGGGATAGTTGTCTCTTCCCAGCACTGGCACAACACCATATGTAGAAGATGTAATATGGGTGGGTTTGAAAAAAAATCGAAAAAAGGTGATTCGTCTTACGAGGACAAAAGACAAAGAAAGTAGTCTACGTTACGGCCACAAGGCCTTCGTCAGGAAAAGAAAGAAAGTGAAGGCTAGATAGGAGACATAAGAACTTAAAGAAATATAAAAATAAATAAAAATAATAATAATAATAAAATCTAGGTACTTCCCTGAAGGCGAAGCATGGCTGAAAAGGAAGTGACTTCTGACCCCGGAAGCACACAATACATACTAAGAAGCTAAAAACTAAAAAACGAAACTGAACAAATTTTTGAAAAAAAATCGAAAAAAGGTGATTCGTCTTACGATTTGATTAAATTGGGAAGAACCCCATAGCTGCCTGGTGCTTTGCCAGTGGTCAAACTATTAATGGCCTTGCTGAGTTCTTCCAATGTTGGTTCAGCATTCAGCTCCTCCATACAAGGTAGTTGGCAGACATTTAACAGCGTCAAGGGATGCAGGCATGACGGTATTTTCTCTAGCGTAACGCTCAGAATAGTGCTCGACCCACCTCTCCATCTGTTTACCCTTATCAGTTAGTTTCTCCCCACCGTCGTACATTTGTCCAATGTTGCCTGTTTGTGCTGCGGTCTGGATGTTCTTGCTGAGCTGGAGCCAATAATCATTTGCACAGTGTCGAGCAGTTTGTTGGACTTTACTTCTCGTAGCCTTTAAGATCTGTAGGGTTCTAGCACTCGGTGAACGTTTAAATTCAATCACAGCACTGTGCTTAGCTTCAATGACAGGTGTTATCACACCTGATGAAGCATCAAACCAGTCATTTGACTTCACCATCTTCTTACCAAAGGTGGCAAGCGCAGTACTATGAATCATGTTCCACAGGTGCTCCCAGTTCTCTGTAACAGTATCACCATGCTGACACGTTATGCTGGGATTTTGTCTGAAAGTAGGTGTTGGTCACACAGAGGTCATGATGGACACAACTCCAACAGCCGTTGTCCATTTTCATTCATCTTGCCAATACCAAACCTGCGGGCGGTAGCTGTCCAGTAAGATCCTAGAACCTCTCCCACTGTCGGAAGTAGCCTCTGGCGATATGCCATATGCCTGTTGGACAAGATGCTTATAACCGGTAACTTCTACTTTCCGTGTTGTGCCGACACCATAGGGTGAAGCTGGAGTGTCCTCTCCAGGGTAGGAACTTGGGCACAGTTATATGGAGATCAAGCTGTTTCTCATGCAGCATGTTTCCACTCTCCATGCAGCCAGTAGATCCAAAGCAACGGCAGTAGCCGATACAGTTTGGTACCAGCCACGTCGCAGGAGATGCCAGAATAATGTCGAATCAACATTAGACTGCTTTAGGGACTTCAACTCTAGATTCATCCTCAAGGCTTGCTCCCAAAGCCTTTCCTGTAAATGGATATTCCCACAAGGCAGCGGTGGTTTGAATTCAGAGTTTTACTTTCTCCTAGATAGGCTTTCAACCAAGCATCACGAGCCCTATCTTCCTGAAGCTGCTGGTTTTAATGTGCCAGCGACTCGCCTTCCCCCCTTCTCCCATCAGTGGAAACAGTTTGCTGGGCTCAAATTGAGCCACAAATAAATATTAACAGTATAACAAACATATATGGACAATTGCAGCATGCATGGAAATGTATACTGCTGAAGAGTTTAACAGAATTTTTGTAAGTGTAAGGAGAAGGACAAGATAAATTAATGGTAATGGTGACACAAACTGCGTAAGTGTAATGGTGATACAAACTGTGTAAGTGTAATGCTGACACAAACTGTGTAAGTGTAATGCTGACACAAACTGTGTAAGTGTAATGCTGACACAAACTGTGTAAGTGTAATGCTGACACAAACTGTGTAAGTGTAATGCTGACAGAAACTGTGTAAGTGTAATGCTGACACAAACTGTGTATGTGTAATGGGGACACAAACTGTGTAAGCGTAATGGGAACACAAACTGTGTAAGCATAATGGGGACATAAACTGTGTAAGCATAATGGTGATATTAACCATGTAAGTGTAATGGTGACACAAACTGTGTGTAATGGTGACGCTGTCAGTGTAATGAGGGCACAAACTGTGTAAGTGTAATGGTGATACAAACTATGTAAGTGTAATGGTGATACAAACTATGTAAGTGTATGGTGATACAAACTATGTAAGTGTAATGGTGATACAAACTATGTAAGTGTAATGGTGATACAAACTATGTAAGTGTAATGATGATACAAACTGTGTAAGTGTAATGGTGACACAAATTTTGTATGTGTAATGGGGACACAAACTGTGTAAGTGTAATGGTGACACAAAATATTTAAGTGTAATGGTGACACAAACTGTGTAAGTGTAATGGTGACTCAAGCTGTGTAAAAAGTGAATTAAGATGTATCCTTGACAGTGACATGGACCAAGAAGTGGAGAAACGCTACCACCAACAACAAAGTGATGACCGTTCTACTGACTTGCTTTATTGGCAGCTCACAATGTACAGCGGTTAAAATAGAATATTTACATGAACATCTGTGTCACAAGATCTCACAAATCAACAGTAATTTTATGTTAGCAGAAGATATTTGTGATAGGTAATTTAAAAAAAAAAAAGGAAGAAAGAAAGAAAAAAAAAATGGTAAGTCAATTTGAAACTTATTTTTTTTACAAACGTACAGTACAACAGAAACATAAGATGGTTTATTATCCCACAATGCATTGTGTTTCTGCTGTATTGTTCATTTGGAAAAATTACGTTCCATTTTTTAAAACTAATCAGTGTTACTGCAGTAGCTTGACTTTATTGATAAATAAATGTAGGCAGTATTTGGTGCTTGACTGAGTCACATTTGTTTTTATATGCTAGCGTCTCTGGTCAGCAGATGTTGAATACTGAGGTCAGTCATGTTACAAAGTTACAGCACCTGCAGTGTCAGTCAGTGACTGAATGTTCTTCACCTGCAATGAAATCAACAGAAGATTATAATCAGAAGTGAAATCAACCTGTAAATCAATAAAAGAAATCAGTCATTCAAGCAGTCTGCAAACAAGTAAGTCAATTAGTCAAGACATCAATCATTAAATCAACCTGTAAATAAGTAAATCAATCAGTCCCAACATACAGTCATTAAATCAACCTGTAAGTCAATCAGTCATAACATCAATCATTAAATAAACTTGTAAATCAATAAGTCTATCAATCAAGACTTCAATCATTAAATCATCCTATAATTCAATCAATCAAGATATCAATAATTAAATCAACCTGTAAGTCAATCAATTAAGATACCAATCATTTAATCAACCTGTAAGTCAATCAATCAAGAAACCAATCAATAAATCAACCTGTAAGTCAATCCATCAAGACACCAATCAATAAATCAACCTGTAAGTCAATCAATCAAGACATCAATCAGTCAAGGAGTCAAAGGAACATGAATGTTGTTTTATTATGCAGAAGTTCCTCTTTTGCCAGGGGGGAAAAAACCCACATACGCCAGCAACCCTTGTCTGTCAGCGTCAACCAGCAACCCTTGTCTGTCTGTGTCAACCAGCAACTCTTGTCTGTCAGTGTCGACCAGCAACCCTTGTCTGTCAGTGTCAACCAACAACCCTTGTCTGTCTGTGTCAACCAGCAACTCTTGTCTGTCAGTGTCGACCAGCAACCCTTGTCTGTCAGTGTCAACCAGCAACCCTTGTCTGTCAGTGTCGACCAGCAACTCTTGTATGTCAGTGTCGACCAGCAACCCTTGTTTGTCAGTGTCAACCAGCAACCCTTGTCTGTCAGTGTCAACCAGCAACCCTTGTCTGTCAGTGTCAACCAGCAACCCTTGTCTGTCAGTGTCAACCAGCAACTCTTGTCTGTCAGTGTCGACCAGCAACCCTTGTCTGTCAGTGTCAACCAGCAACTCTTGTCTGTCAGTGTCAACCAGCAACTATTGTCTGTCAGTGTCAACCAGCAACCCTTGTCTGTCAGTGTCAACCAGCAACTCTTGTCTGTAAGTGTCAATCAACAACCCTTGTCTGTCAGTGTCAACCAGCAACTCTTGTATGTCAGTGTCAACCACCAACCCTTGTCTGTCAGTGTCAACCAGCAACCCTTGTCTGTCAGTGTCAGCCAGCAACTCTTGTCTGTCAGTGTCGACCAGCAACCCTTGTCTGTCAGTGTCAACCAGCAACCCTTGTCTGTCAGTGTCAACCAGCAACCCTTGTCTGTCAGTGTCGATCAGCAACCCTTGTCTGTCAGTGTTGACCAGCAACCCTTGTCTGTCAGTGTCGACCAGCAACCCTTGTCTGTCAGTGTCAACCAGCAACCCTTGTCTGTCAGTGTCGATCAGCAACCCTTGTCTGTCAGTGTTGACCAGCAACCCTTGTCTGTCAGTGTCGACCAGCAACCCTTGTCTGTCAGTGTCAACCAGCAACCCTTGTCTGTCAGTGTCGACCAGCAACCCTTGTCTGTCAGTGTCGACCAGCAACCCTTGTCTGTCAGTGTCAACCAGCAACCCTTGTCTGTCAGTGTCAACCAGCAACCCTTGTCTGTCAGTGTCAATCAGCAACCCTTGTCTGTCAGTGTTGACCAGCAACCCTTGTCTGTCAGTGTCAACCAGAAACCCATGTCTGTCAGTGTCAACCAGCAACCCTTGTCTGTCAGTGTCAACCAGCAACCCTTGTCTGTCAGTGTCAACCAGCAACCCATGTCTGTCAGTGTCAACCAGCAACCCTTGTCTGTCAGTGTCGACCAGCAACCCTTGTCTGTCAGTGTCAACCAGCAACCCTTGTCTGTCAGTGTCAACCAGCAACCCTTGTCTGTCAGTGTCAACCAGCAACCCTTGTCTGTCAGTGTCAACCAGCAACCCTTGTCTGTCAGTGTCAACCAGCAACCCATGTCTGTCAGTGTCGACCAGCAACCCTTGTCTGTCAGTGTCAACCAGCAACTCTTGTCTGTCAGTGTCAACCAGCAACCCTTGTCTGTCAGTGTCAACCAGCAACTCTTGTCTGTCAGTGTCAACCAACAACCCTTGTCTGTCAGTGTCAACCAGCAACCCTTTAGATTGTCTCTGTGACTTAGGGAGCATACCACTGCAGCAGGCCTCCCCTCCTGGATATCTTCATGTGTTCTTGCAGTGGTGGCTTTGTAGCAATCTGTTTTAGATGATGACGTAACCATGGCAGCAGAAGTCATTATTCTTTCTTAGTCTCATCAGAGACATCTGGGGAACTACAACAGATATTCATGACGGGTTACTTACTGCTATCTATCATTATTGTTTTGCTCCATGTGGTATATACTTACTGCTATCTATCATTATTGTTTTGCTCCATGTGGTATATACTTACTGCTATCTATCATTATTGTTTTGCTCCATGTGGTATATACTTACTGCTATCTATCATTATTGTTTTGCTCCATGTGGTATATACTTACTGCTATCTATCATTATTGTTTTGCTCCATGTGGTATATACTTACTGCTATCTATCATTATTGTTTTGCTCCATGTGGTATATACTTACTGCTATCTATCATTATTGTTTTGCTCCATGTGGTATATATAGGCTGCCACTATTTGTTCACTAGCCATTTTGACTTTGTGTCACCTTCTTCAGCTTTACCTTAGCTTCCTCTGTTGCTATTCTTCTCCTAGTTCTCTCTGGTTTATCTATTCTTCTCTTCACCTTGTGCATTCCAGTCAAAGTCATGTATGGTGATGCTGTTTGGTTGTTCCCACAGTATTTGACCTCTCTACCTCCACTTTCTCTCTTTAATCTACAGCTGTACTTGTTATAAATATATGTATTAACAAATAAAATGGTATTGAATCAGTTTTACAAATTAACGGTACATGGGAAAAATGGAACGTTTCGGGTTTCACCCTTCGTCAGCCATAGTTACAAAGATGCAACAAGGACAAGACATATAAACAGATTAAAGAAAAATACTACAGACACTGCACACATATATATATATAAATCATCATGTAGCATGTCCTCTCATCACAGTCTGCTTGACAGAAAGACTCGATCTCTAGCCAGCCCTCCCGTCTCTTCCACTGTCAAATTCAAGGTGTCTTCAATGTCCTGTGTTCACCGTCGTCTTGGTCGGCCCCTGCCTTGCCTTCCAGGTACCATACCCTCCATCACTGCTCTTTCTAAACCACTATGACGTTTAATGTGGCCAAAGTATTTCAGTTTTCGGGACATGATAGTGTTTATAAGCAAGTTTTCCTCGATGTTCAGGTCATGTAGGATGTTTATATTTTTCTTCTTCTTGGTCCAAGATATTCTGAGAATTTTTCTGTCACACTTTACTTCGAAAGATTCGATGTTTTTCTTTAATGTTTGTGTAATGGTCCATGATTCACATCTGTACGTTGCCATTGGAAAGATGGTAATTTTTGGTTGGCATCTTGTTTTGTCTGTGGACATTATCTTTGTTGTTTTTGAGTTCAGAAATAGGTTCTGATCCCCACTGTGTCTTTTGACAGACAGGATTAACTGTTCTAGTCCCTTGGCACTGTTTGAAAGAATAACTGTCATCTGTGTACCTGAGTTCTGGGATCGCATTTCTACCAATTGTGAACAGATCACAATTTTCACATTTTTGGTCACTCCTAACATTTCTCATTATATTTTCTGCATAGATGTTAGACAAGTATGGAGAGAGGATGTAACCCTGTCTTACTCCCCTTTTCACCTCAAACCATCCTCATGTTTCGATGTTCCACACTTTCTGATATTGTACGCAGTCGAAGGCCTTGGTGTAATCTACGAAGCAGGTGTGAAGATCTACATTGTATTCTATGTATTTTTCGAGGATGTTTCTCACATTAAAAATGTGGTCCCTCGTACCTCTGCCTTGTCTAAAACCTGCCTGTACTTCATGTATTTCATGTTCTAACTTCCTTTCTATCCTCTTCATGATAATCTGCAAGATAATCCTATATATATTGACAGAACTTTAGGAAAACATACTGGCTCACTTACTAATCTTATACACAGTTGTCACAGTCTTTGCAAACATCACAGACTGAAGCATCCTTCAAAATCTGAGACTGGTAGAAGACAGTCATTTGGTTGTCTGAAAACATTAATTAACAAATCATTTCTGAAAAAATTAATTAACAAATCATTTTTGAAAAAATTAATTAACAAATCATTTTTGAAAAAATTAATTAACAAATAGGATGATGTAACACTCTCTCTGGCAAACATCTGCCCCAGGACCTCTGCTTGTTAAAGAATACAGCCGATGAGATAGTATGGCACTCTCTCTGTCAAACCTCTACTAACCCCCCCCCCCCCGGTAGAAGAGGAACAATTAAGTAAGTCCTTAAAGAACAGAAAATAGAGAAAGGTTTAAGAAAAAAAAAAACATGAATGTAGGTGAGGAAACAATTTTAAAGTAACAAGGTTAAAGGGAAACGGGAGGAAAAACACAAACACACATTCCCCTTGTATGCTTCATTAGGAGCACAGGGTCACCACTACAGCTGGCCCAACTGTGCTTCTTACAGTGATGGTTTATGCTGCAAACTGTTTAACATGATGAGGTTGCCAGGCAACATGTACAATCTCACATTCCTCAGCTCTCACAATCTCACATTCCTCAGCTCTCACAATCTCACATTCCTCAGCTCTCACAATATAAAGTGAAAGAAAAGCAATAAGAAAAAGACTGATAAGAAAGTAAAAAAGAAGAAGACAAAATAATCTTACGTGGAGCATAGTAGTCAAACATTCTGACGGCTGCTGGTTGTGACTTGGCAACAAGTCCTGTTCTAACAATCTTCATGTTAAGACAGACAGGCGTTGTGCTAATCTGTAAAAAACAAAATTATGCAAAGATACAATGATACCTCATGTTATGTAAGTGTGAGATGAGAGAACATCTAGAAACAACATTGCATCCAATCACATATTAATTTATTAAACACCAAGTGGATCTGACTTCCCTGGAGACACGTATTAGTATTATATCCCTCCATACGATCACCAGGTTGAACAGCTTGACTTAACCCTTGACAGTAGAACACAAATTATTCATAATTGTATAGGAGATTTTCATAAAACAGAAAAAGAAGGGAACGTGAACTTTCCCATCAATGTTATCTTCAAGTTTACTGCACAAGAAATCGTTCCAACTACAATGTTATAAACATGAAGACTCCACTTGAAACACCAGACATGTCACAAAAATTGATTTCTGAGAAAAGAGAATTTTAAACTTTGAAAAAAATACCATTTTATCTAAGGATAGAAAAGTGTGATATTTTTGTATCATTTCTGTATTCTTAAAAAAAATGTATGAAATTTTTAGTTAAAACTGACAGTGCATAGGTCTCTAGACTGCATGGACAACTTTTTGTGAAATGTCTGATTTTTTCCATTGGAATTGTTAAACTTTTAGTTTCCTCTTGATTTTTTGTTATGTTTTGACCTAAAACAATGATACAAACTAGATAATGTCAAAATATTCATTTTAGAAGTATGTTCAGGCAATTGATATTATACAGAGCAAAGCAGCACTTTGTTGTGCTGATGTATGTATTAGCTGCAATCATAGGTTAAGTCAGGATAGGAATGACTTCTGAGGTCACATTCATGGTTTCAAACCAAAGAATCCCTACTGTCATTGAGGAATAGTCTTGGCATGGTGTATGATGCCTCATTAAAATACTCAAAGGCAGTTCAGCAGACAACAGAAATGGCAGACAGAGGACTGCAGATCATAGACCAAAACAGACTCATAGGAAAGTTCAAGCTGTGGTGCCTTCAGTTCATGTTGATCCCTAAATTGCTATGGCCACTGCTTATATATGAAATAAGCACAAGTACAGTGGAAGCTATAGAGAGAAAGGTCAACAAGTTCATAAGGAAATGGCTAGGGGTACCACCAGGTCAAATCCAGCAATAGTTCATGAACCCATTAAAGTTCAACAAAACAAATCTAGTCAAAGTACCTGGTCAAAGTAAAGAATGATCTTCTTGTTCTTTGTCTCAGTACGTTTCAGAATGGACAGCTGAGTGATGCTCTCTAGGTCGGGTTCAAAGCCAGAGGGGATACCAATTTCCTGAACAGCCATGCCACTGGATGGCCCATCACCAAGCCACCTGGTTTAAATCATGCATATATGTCATCAATGATAATCACATGATGTTCATGGATGCTCACAATAATAGAATTATGAAACAGACGCTTTATCATTTTCCTAGTCATTGTCATTTACTGCATCTCTTTTTCATTTGATCTATCATCAATAAAATTACTTCTTTCACTAGATTCACTTTTGTCAGTGTCACTGTCAGAGTCTAAATCATGCCCTTATTCAATTTCCACATCTGATTCAGCCACATGGTTAGCATCCTGATCAAATAAACAAGTCATTTCTCGATCCCAAAGCAAATATTTGACTGCCCGGAAAGCCTTAGCTATAAAAAAAATCTTGAAAAATCAAAATACAGCAACTGTAACAAGTAGATCGCCCAGTTGTGGAACTAATTGAGAAAGGCCGGATAAAGAAAAGTTGAACTGATTTAACAAAAAATCCAGATAAATACGAGTAAAAATGATGGGAAAAGACATATATGCCAGTAAAATTGATTTAAAAAACAAACCAGAAAAATATCTCCGGAACTGGCAGAAAAAAAACCAGATGAATGTCAATTGAAGAAAAGGTGACGAAAAGATAATGGAGGTGGATAAGTTGCCACTCAGTGGGGAATTGTTTATTAACATCTCATAAGGTAGATCTTTTTGTGCAATCCCTTTAGTTAAAGAAGCTAAGGAGAACATTTGGAGAAGAAACTAGAGACTGATATAAGGAAGACACTTGGAGAAGGAACCAGAGACTGATATAAGGAAGACACTTGGAGAAAGAACCAGAGACTGATATAAGGAGGCATAGAAGGAATGTGAACTGATGATGTAAAAAAAAAAAGGGCTAGAGATAACTAACTAAAGACATCTGCTTAACAATGAGCTGAAAGGAACAAAAGAAGATGACAGTCACAACGTAAACTTGTCTGGCTGCCTGCTGCACTGTCCACTATCTCTGTCTGCCATTGAGTATCCACAACTAACAAGTGCAATTTCTTGTTTTAATGTGTACTGATTCCGTATCCTACATCTTGAGCTATGTAATATATATATATATATAATACAACCTCATTTGGTCACACAGGTCAGGTTTACCTAGTGCAAGTTTCCACTACCAGGTAGTTAATGGTCTCTTCAACTAGTTTGACTGTCAGGTTAAATGTGACTGCTTCTATTTCTGACTCCACATTGAAAAATACAGCGATCTGAAGAAATAAATTAGTTACCATTATCTGTCAGTGAAGAATGAATGAGTGAAACTGTTTTGTTTTATCAGGGTATAAACACAGATATTCTAGTCTCTTTACATTTCTCTCCTGCAATAATTTAATTGAACAAATATTTGATACGATATAACATATAAATACAACTTAAATCAAAGAAAAAAAAAAATAATTAGCTCAGAGGTTGCAAACAAAGTAACAGTTTAATAAAAATTACAAGACTCTTCTCCGGGTTTGATTATACTAGCCCCTTCAGTCATAACTGACTATGGGAATGCACCCCTCAGGTGACAGCCCTCAGCTGCTTATTTTCCTGGTGTTCCTTTTGACGTTTTCTCCTCTCTTCTGCTTGCTGTGAGAGCTTCTTTTCGCCCAATCTGAAGTGGTGCTGCAGATAACGCCAGGTTGTTGGATTTATGTTCAGTACCCTCATGTCTCTCTTGCACACATCTTTGAATCTCAGCTGCGGTCGCCCAATTGTTCTTTTGCCATATTGGCAAACCCTGGTTTGATTACATCCCTTTAAAATGCTCCTTACAGAGTTTCCTCCCACTTTGCAGAGTTATATATTTCAATGTTTAAAAATAGAACTGCTATTTAAACTATGTTGTCATCATCATCTTCATAAGGAGTACAAACTTATACCAAGTCTTCCTGTCCCGTGCCATCAACAAACTTATGTCAAGTCTTCCTGTCCCATGCCATCAACAAACTTATGTCAAGTCTTCCTGTCCCATGCCATCAACAAACTTATACCAAGTCTCCCTGTCCCATGCCATCAACAAACATGCCATCAACAAACTTATGTCAAGTCTTCCTGTCCCATGCCATCAACAAACTTATGTCAAGTCTTCCTGTCCCATGCCATCAACAAACTTATGTCAAGTCTTCCTGTCCCATGCCATCAACAAACTTATGTCAAGTCTTCCTGTCCCATGCCATCAACAAACTTATGTCAAGTCTTCCTGTCCCATGCCATCAACAAACTTATGTCAAGTCTTCCTGTCCTGTCCCGTGCCATCAACAAACTTATGACAAGTGCCATTCTAGTTTTCCTGCCCCATGCCATCAACAAACTTATGTCAAGTCTTCCTGTCCCATGCCATCAACAAACTTATGTCAAGTCTTCCTGTCCCATGCCATCAACAAACTTATGTCAAGTCTTCCTGTCCCATGCCATCAACAAACTTATGTCAAGTCTTTCTGTCCCGTGCCATCAACAAACTTATGTCAAGTCTTCCTGTCCCATGCCATCAACAAACTTATGTCAAGTCTTCCTGTCCCATGCCTTCAACAAACTTATACCAAGTCTTCCTGTCCAGTGCCATCAACAAACTTATGTCAAGTCTTCCTGTCCCATGCCATCAACAAACTTATGTCAAGTCTTCCTGTCCCATGCCTTCAACAAACTTATACCAAGTCTTCCTGTCCAGTGCCATCAACAAACTTATGTCAAGTCTTCCTGTCCCATGCCATCAACAAACTTATGTCAAGTCTTCCTGTCCCATGCCATCAACAAACTTATGTCAAGTCTTCCTGTCCAGTGCCATCAACAAACTTATGTCAAGTCTTCCTGTCCCCTGCCATCAACAAACATGTCAGTGCCATCAACAAACTTATGTCAAAAGTCTTCCTGTCCAGTGCCATCAACAAACTTTCAACAAACTTATGTCAAGTCTTCCTGTCCCATGCCTTCAACAAACTTATACCAAGTCTTCCTGTCCCATGCCTTCAACAAACTTATACCAAGTCTTCCTGTCCAGTGCCATCAACAAACTTATGTCAAGTCTTCCTGTCCAGTGCCATCAACAAACGTATGTCAAGTCTTCCTGTCCCATGCCTTCAACAAACTTATACCAAGTCTTCCTGTCCCATGCCATCAACAAACTTATGTCAAGTCTTCCTGTCCCATGCCATCAACAAACTTATACCAAGTCTTCCTGTCCAGTGCCATCTGCTTATGGTCTGTCCATATCTTCTTCTTGCCCTTCATGTCTGTCTCCATTTCTCTTCTCCATGTGTTCTTTAGTCCCCCTCTACCTTTCTAATCCTTGACTATGTTGTAGTCTACATTGAAAATATTATCTGCAAAGTTGGAACATTCAGACATTTAGCCAAATAATGCTGTAACTGTTCTTACTTCCGTTTATTTGTGAATGTGTTTACAAAGCAGTTTCTTGTCTTTCCTAAAACCAGAAGGTCTCAAGCTTACTAAAGACAGTAACTGTAATTACTACATGTTATTAGTATTTGGTTTTCATACAGGGACATAAAATAAAACAAGCTTTCACTTCTGCTTACTTCAACTAATGCAATTCCAGATCCAGTGGCATCCACTTTGACTTTGCTAGGAACAGTCTTTGTCTACAATGACAAGAAAAAGAAAAAAAGAATATTTGAAAATTATTGCAACAAGTGTAAGATTGTGTAGACTCACTGGCAATCACTCTGACTTTGTTAGGAGCACTATTTGCCAACACTGACAAGGACAAGAAAGGTGAATATTTTAAAATGATCACAGCAAACAGAAGTATGGCTGTTAAAATTACTGCACTGAACAATAAGGTTGTCATTAACATTATCTGCGGTTAAAATTACTGCAGTGAGCAGTAAGGTTGTCATTAACATTATCTGCTGTTAAAATTACTGCAGTGAACAATAAGGTTGTCATTAACATTATCTGCTGTTAAAATTACTGCAATGAACAATAAGGTTGTCATTAACATTATTCTGCTATTAAAAAACTGGTATCAGAATATCAGAAGCCAACCCATAAGATGAAGCAACCCCCTGAATGAGTTACTTTTTGCAGATGACCAAAGTCTAATTCTTCCTAGCTCAGTGGTCTATGGTTCGATCCCCAGATGAGGTAGGATTTTTTTAGGCTGCAAACAGCTCCGGGGTCGACCCAGCCCCAATTGGGTACCAGAGCAACTGTGGGAAGGTTAAGGCGGCTGGAGTGATGCTGACCACATCACCCCTAGTGTGCCGATGGTCAAGAAAATATGGGTCTAACGCCATATTCTCAATATGCCTCAATGGGCATGTAACGGGATAGAAGAAAGTCTAATTATGAAGAAAACACACATTTCAAAACCATACAAATGGACTTATTCAACTTGTAAAAAATTACAGCATGAAGATTAGCACATGAAAGACAGAAACTATGAAGACCAGCAGATGCCAAGCCCACTTCAACAATATCAAGTTTAAACAGGTTCATGAGTTCAAGTACCTAGGAAGCATTTTGACAGAAAATGGAAGACTTGACTTGACAGAAAAATTGAAACAAGATGTCAAAAATCCAGTAAAGCGACTTACCAAATGTCACGACGACTCAAACGTCATAATATCAACTTGGAAACTAAATGCTATATAACAGTATATTCTTACCAACTCTTTGTTATCAGTGTCAAACATAATCCTGACCAAAGCACAGGAGAGGAAAATCACATGACATGTAATGAGATGCTTAAGTAAAACCATTAATGTTTACCAAGAGAGACAGAAGTAAAACCATTAAATGTTTACCAAGAGAGACAGAATTAAAACCATTAAATGTTTACCAAGAGAGACAGAATTAAAACCATTAAATGTTTACCAAGAGAGACAGAATGAGAAATGATGACATTGTAGGATTTTTACATCCTGTATTTAAATATACAGAGAGACAGAAAATTATTGGTTTGGCCATCTCATGAGAATAGGCTTCAGGACATAGGGAAGACAAAGAGGCAGATGTATAGACATCACATACATCCTACAACAACAAGGGCTGACTGCAGCCAAGGTGACACACTTGGTTCAAGTACACAAACGTCAGCTCCCCACCACACTTCATGGCAAAAGTGGAATAAAAAAGTAAAGTAGAACAGTATTGTTCACATCTAAGTACGTTTATCCTTCTCCTATTATTTGTTCTACAGTTAATAGCAGTTATAGCCTTGCTACAGCTGTAAATGGAAGACCAACACACAGAGATCAGAATGGTGAGACTAAGGTACATACAATTCTCAAAACAGGGCAGGGAATATGAATAAACTGAAGCCAAAAACAATTCTCCTCTAGCATGAGTATTTAACTGTTACACAATCAGAACTTCTAACATAACTTTCATCATAAATTTAATCATAATCATTGAAATCAACACTGGCATTATGATAAAATTATGTTTGACTCACCTCTTGTGTCTGGAGCAGTAGTGCGTTTGTCTGGTCAATATTGAAGCTGTAGGACTGAGTCTGGCTCAGTGTTACTGTCACATGCAAGTTAAAGTTGTTGCTATAGATCTGTCTGGCAAACTGGGACATGGCAAACAGTGCAACAACAGTGTCCTGACATGACAGAGATTGTAAATGAGACTTGGATAAGTGAGTAAAAACAGTGCACTGACATGTCTTAGATAGTAACTACTGTGTACTGACATGTCTTAGAGAGTAGCAATTGTGCACTGACATGTCTTAGAGAGTAACTACTGTGTACTGACATGTCTTAGAGAGTAACAACTGTGTAATGACATGTCTTAGAGAGTAACAACTGTGTAATGACATGTCTTAGAGAGTAACAATTGTGCACTGACATATCTTAGAGTGTAACAACTGTGCACTGACATGTCTTAGAGAGTAACAACTGTGCACTGACATGACATAGAGAGTAACAACTGTGTTCTCGCATGTCTTAGAGAGTAAAAAATGTGCCCTGACATATCTTAGAGAGTAACAACTGTGTACTTACATGTCTTAGAGAGTAACAACTGTGTATTGACATGGCATACAGAGTAACAACTGTGTAACAACTTATACTGACATGACAGAGAGTAACAACTGTGTACTGACGTGACAGAGAGTAACAACTGTGTTATCTGACATGTCTTACAGAGTAACAACTGTGTACTGACATGTCATAGAGAGTAGCAACTGTGTCCTGACATGTCTTACAGAGTAACAACTGTGTACTGACATGTCAAAGAGTAACAACTGTGTAATGACATGACAGAGAGTAACAACTGTGTACTGATATGACAGAGAGTAACAACTGTGTACTTACATGATATAGAGAGTAACAACTGTGTACTGACATGACAGTGAGTAACAAATGTGTACTTACATGACATAGAGTGTAACAACTGTGTACTGACATGACAGAGAGTAACAACTGTGTACTTACATGACACAGAGAGTAACAACTGTGTACTGACATGAAAGAGAGTAACAACTGTGTACTGACATGTCAGAGAGTAACAACTGTGTACTTACATGACATAGAGAGTAATAACTAAGTACTGAAATGACACTGAGAGAAACAATTGTGTATTGAAATGACATGACATAGAGTAACAACTGTTTATTTAAATGACATGACTTAGAGAGTGACAACTGTGTACTGAAATGACTCAGAGACGAAGAACGGTGTATTGACATGACTTAGAGAGTGAAAACTGTGTGCTGAAATGACTCAGAGATGAAGAACGGTGAGAGTGACAACTCCAATGAAATGACAGAGATTGTAATGAGACATGGGCAGAAAGTAACAACTGTGTCCTTAGGACAGAGAGTAAGAACTGTGTATTGATAAGTGTGAAAACAGGAAACTCGGAAATGCAACAATATTACGGGAAGAAGTGGAAGAGGCTATATGTTCGATGAAAGGAGGGAAGTCACCGGGTGTGGATAATATCCCAGCAGAGCTCTTGCAATATGGAGGGCCAGATATAGTAAAAATCATGACAACAATTTGCCAAAAGATATGGAGTACAAAAAAATGGCCAAAAGAGTGGACGCTGTCATTAGTAATACCGCTTCCGAAGAAAAGGAAATCTAAAAATGTGCAAGAATTTCAGAACCATTAGCCTTATTAGTCATCCAAGTAAAGCGATGTTAGGGATACTTTTGAACAGAATAAAACAGAAATCTTGTCCGAGGAACAGGCTGGCTTTAGACCAAAAAGAAGTACCTCAGAGCAAATCTTCAATATTAGATTACTGATCGAAAAACATCTCCAGCATCAACGCGATTTATACCATAACTTCAGCGATTTCACAAAAGCCTTCGATCGAGTCTGGCATGAAGGCTTATGGCAAATAATGAGAAAATTCAATTTTGATACCAACATCATAGAAAACATTGAAGCACTATACAAGGACGCAAGCAGTGCTGTTTTTGCAAGCAATGATATTGGAGAATTTTTCAAAACAACTGTAGGAGTTCACCAGGGATGCATCCTGTCCCGAGTGCTCTTTAATATATATCTAGAACATATTATGCAGGAGGCTCTCTACGATTATAAAACAACCATATCGATTGGAGGCCAACCTCTTTGTAATCTACGTTTTGCTGAAGATATCGATCTTATAGCTGGAACAGAATCAGAACTTCAAGACCTTACCTCTAGACTGGAGAAAGTAACAAGAACGTATGGAATGGAAATTAATATAGAAAAAAGCAAGATATTGTTGAATAGCCATAAGAAATATGTTCCGACCAACATTACGTCAAATGGGCAAAGGTTAGAAGAAGTTAACACCTTTAAATATCTGGGGTCCACTATATGTAGTGATGGAAGATCAAGTAAAGAAATCAAGACAAGACTTGAGATGGCCTCAGCTGCCATGACAAGGGTGAATGTGATCTGGAAAAGTAACATCAGTTTTCCTGTGAAGATCAAATGATACAAATCACTTGTATTATCTATTCTCTTGTATGGGTATGAGGGCTAGACACTCACTGCAGATACGGAGCGAAGGATTCAGGCTTTTGAGTATAAATGTTATAGAAGAATTTTGCACATTTGCTATAAAGAGCACAAAACAAATGTCTATGTTAGAGAGAAAATAAACACCTATGCAGGCCACCAAGAACCACTTTTGTCAGTAGTGAAACGTTGAAAGCTTGCCTGGTTTGGGCATGTAACTCGTCACGACTCCCTTTCGAAAACTATCCTCCAGAGAACAGTCGAAGTTAAACTGAGAAGAGGAAGGCAAAGAAAATCCTGGGCTGATAACATCAAAGTATGGGCAGGGCACGGTTTTTCCACACTTGTACGCATTGCTGAGGATAGAGAGCAGTGGAGGACCCTGTCTGCTGATGCTTCCACCATGCTGATGCTACGACCCATGACGGGTTACAGGTTGAGATAATGATGACTGATATGTTACAGAGTGTCAGACCTGAACAATGAGTAACATCTGTGTCCCAAACTGTCAGTGGCTATAACTGAAACCCGAATAGTGTCATTTCAGACAATGGTTATAATAGCTAGCAGGCCCATTTTCAGAAGTGAGCTAATTTGGGCGTAAAGTTTTTGTTTCTACTTGAGAAATAAATTAGGAGGCTGCTGTAAAACTGGTAAGGAAATAAATATATATTAACAAATAAAACAGTGGTGTTTCCCATCTACCGTTAATTTGTAAAACTGATATAATACCATTTTATTTGTTAATATATATTTATTTCTACTTGAGTGGGTCCCTAGGTCTGATAGTTATAATTAAGTAAAATATCATTACAAGCTATCAAGCATTTTGTACAAATAATATAATAAAATATAATATCCCTTCAGTCATAACTGACTATGGGGATGCACCTCTAAGGTGACAGCCCTTAGCTGCTTATTTTCCTGGTGTTTCCTTTCGCCGTTTTGTCCTCTCTTCTGCTTGCTGTGAGAGCTTCTTTTCACCCAATCTGAGGTGGCACCTTAGATAGCATCGCCACTTGGTGCAGTCGGCAGCTTCATCCTTTCAGTCTGCTGGATGTATGTCCAGCATTTGTGTCCATATTGTGTACAAATGTGCTAGAAAAACCATCGTTGCAAGAGCATATCAGGCGCTTTGGAGCTAACTTCCGGTAATCAAGTTACGTATAGCTGTGGAAGGTTGCAAAAATACAGGACAATTATTTGTTACAGGATCAAACATACAGTTAGCAAGCTCATCAGGTACAATCAAGTGCTAAGGAAACGACTATGACAAGTGCACACAAATTGCTTAAACAGCAGGTTTTTGGCAAGGGGGTTAACTTCGGTGGTGAGCGTCAAGAAGCTAAAACGGAAAAATGTTTATTTCTGTAAATAAATCATTTATCTTTCTTTCTAACAGTGGATGTGTATACCTGTGTAGACTGGAAGCCACCATGTGGATTTCTCTGTCTGGTAATCCACTGAATAATATTTTTTGCTTTGACTATTTCACCACGGGCAGTGTAAGTCAGTAAAATATAAGACGTGATCTCTGTGTCTATGGCCTGTGTTGGATTTGGGCTCTCCCATGATGCAGTGGTGGTCTTGGGTGCCTCCACTTGGTGCCAGTATGTCAGACCATCTGTGGAGAAGAAGAATTGAGCAGTTGTCATGACAATTTGTCCATATTTACTTTCTAGCTACTTCTGTATACAGTGGTATCTTTTTGTTAATTTACCTTTATTCTCATATTTAATAGCACCTCTTGTGACTTCTCTCTATCTACGTCTAAATTCAGTAGTGTCACTTTATTATTTCGCAATCACTATTTTTTTTTCTATTATGAATAAATATGTGTAAATTCTTGCTCAGTCAAGATTATTTTATACATTTGTCTGTCTCAATTCTTGCTCAGTCAAGAATTATGTATTTTATACATTTGTGTGTCTAAATTCTTGCTCAATCAAGATTATTTTATACATTTGTCTGTCTAAATTCTTGTGAAGCAGAGGTTATTTTATTCCACTTCTAGTTTAAAAAAAACAAAAACAAAAAAAAAACCTGGCTCAATAAACAGGATGAAACTTCAAACCTTTGACTGAAGCTTTCTGCTCTAGTTTGGACAGCACAGATTTGGTCTGAGCACTGTTTGCAAGTTGGAAGGCATATGAAGCCATGGCCAGGATATAGAGGTCATCTGTCTTTGCTACTTCTGTCTCAGCATAGGCCAGAGCTTTCTCAATAGCTTGGTCACTACTGGCCCCGGTAGCGTTCTGTTAAACATTATGATGATACTTTTATTAAACAATTATTATTTTAGTAAAAAACAGAATAGTTTACTACAATTCACATTTATGATTCATGTGTGCCCACTATGCTGTAATGTGAAGTACCAAACTTCCAGCAAGCCCTGGTACATACTCCAGCCAAAAACATTTGTCTAAAACATTAACAGGCAAGCCCTGGTACATACTCCAGCCAAAAACATTTGTCTAAAACATTGACAGGCAAGTTCTGGTACATACTCCAGCCAAAAACATTTGTCTAAAACATTAACAGGCAAGTCCTGGTACATACTTCAGCCAAAAACATTTGTCTAAAACATTAACAGGCAAGCCCTGGTACATACTCCAGTCAAAAACATTTGTCTAAAACATAAACAGGCAAGCCCTGGTACATACTCCAGCCAAAAACATTTGTCTGAAACATTAACAGGCAAGCCCTGGTACATACTCCAGCCAAAAACCTTTGCCTGAAACATTACCAGGCAAGCCGTGGTACATACTCCAGCCAAAAACATTTGTCTAAAACATTAACAGGCAAGCCCTGGTACATACTCCAGCCAAAAACATTTGTCTAAAACATTAACAGGCAAGCCCTGGTACATACTCCAGCCAAAAACATTTGTCTAAAACATTACCAGGCAAGCCGTGGTACATACTCCAGCCAAAAACATTTGTCTAAAACATTAACAGGCAAGCCCTGGTACATACTCCAGCCAAAAACATTTGTCTAAAACATTAACAGGCAAGCCCTGGTACATACTCCAGCCAAAAACATTTGTCTAAAACATTAACAGGCAAGCCCTGGTACATACTCCAGCCAAAAACATTTGTCTAAAACATTAACAGGCAAGCCCTGGTACATACTCCAGCCAAAAACATTTGTCTAAAACATTAACAGGCAAGCCCTGGTACATACTCTAGCCAAAAACATTTGTCTAAAACATTAACAGGCAAACCCTGGTACATACTCCAGCCAAAAACATTTGTCTAAAACATTAACAGGCAAGCCCTGGTACATACTCCAGCCAAAAACATTTGTCTAAAACATTAACAGGCAAGCCCTGGTACATACTCCAGCCAAAAACATTTGTCTAAAACACTAACAGGCAAGCCCTGGTACATACTCCAGCCAAAAACATTTGTCTAAAACATTAACAGGCAAGCCCTGGTACATACTCCAGCCAAAAACATTTGCCTAAAACATTAACAGGCAAGCCCTGGTACATACTCCAGCCAAAAACATTTGTGTAAAACATTAACAGGCAAGCCCTGGTACATACTCCAGCCAAAAACATTTGTCTAAAACATTAACAGGCAAGCCCTGGTACATACTCCAGCCAAAAACATTTGTCTAAAACATTAACAGGCAAGCCCTGGTACATACTCCAGCCAAAAACATTTGTCTAAAACATTAACAGGCAAGCCCTGGTACATACTCCAGCCAAAAACATTTGTCTAAAACATTAACTCTTACTATCCAGCAAGCCCCGTGAAGTGGCACGGGTTTAGTACCAATTTTACGGCTCGCCAGTTCAAGTGGCGCGCGATGGTAACGATAGCTAAACTAGCGCGTAAAAACGCGGTTTTAGCTCCCGTATAGTAAGAGTTAATAGGCAAGCCCTGGTCTAGTTCATGGGGAGACAAACAAAGAATAGGATGACCGCTCCCTCAGGAATTTGGAAAAGCAGATTAATATAAGTTTGTGCATGGCTAGTGCATCATCATCATCACATAAAACACATTGCACAGAAACTACTGCTGCAAAAGCAGATGAAAGCTTTAGTGCAAGCTTCCTGGAAGAGGACCAGATACAAGTGACAAGGTGAATGATGATGACATGGAACCATATGACAGGGCTGCCCCCACAGGTCACAGGTCAGCTGGACATTCTTATTTCTTCTGTTGAACTTTGTCTCATTTGGTTTTCACATAGTAACAACATAGTAACAACATAGTGACAACATAGTAACAATACTGAACAAGTCTATTTGTAAACAAAAACTTTGTCTCATTTGATTTTCACATAGTAACAACATGGTAACAACAATGAACAAGTCTGTTTGTAAACACGAACTTTGTCTTGTCTCATTTGATTTTCACATAGTAACAACACTGAACAAGTCTGTTTGTAAACAAGAACTTTGTCTCATTTGATTTTCACATAGTAACAACATAGTAACAATACTGAACAAGTCTATTTGTAAATAAGAACTTTGTCTCATTTAATTTTCACATAGTAACAACATAGTAACAACACTGAACAAGTCTGTTTGTAAACACGAACTTTGTCTCATTTAATTTTCACATAGTAACAACACTGAACAAGTCTGTTTGTAAACACGAACTTTGTCTCATTTGATTTTCACATAGTAACAACATTGAACAAGTCTGTTTGTAAACACGAACATGTGTCTTGTCTCATTTGATTTTCACATAATAACAATACTGAACAAGTCTGTTTGTAAACATGAACTTTGTCTTGTCTCATTTGATTTTAACATAGTAACAACACTGAACAAGTCTGTTTGTAAACACGAACATGTGTTCTTGTTGTTTCTTCTGTTTTTCCTTATAGTTATGAATGAGGATTGTATTTTATGTCTGTCTTGTTACTTGTGACTAACTCAGGACCTTTTCTTGTGAAGGGGTCGACCTAGACGACGGTGGACCCAGGACATCACAGAGAGTCTGAACTTGTCTTTGGCTGATGCAGGTCGACTTGCCCAGAATCGTGATGCGTTCAGAGCAGCTGTAATGGAGACAACGTTCTGGAAAGAATACGTCACATGATGATGACCTCAGCACCTTTCCTGGTGAACAACTCTAGACCTTTCCTTGTGACTACTTCAGGACTTTTCCTTGTAACCCAGGACCTTTCCTTGTGACTACCTCAGGTACTTTCCTTGTGAATAATTCTGGACCTTTCCTTGTGACTACCTCAGGACCTTTCATTGTTACTAACTCAAGACGTTTCCTTGTGAATAACTGTGGACCTTTTCTTGTCACTTCCTCAGAACCTTTCCTTGTAACTACCTCATGACCTTTCCTTGTGAATAACTCAGGACCTTTCCTTGTGACTACCTCAGGACCTTTCCTTGTGAATAATTCTGGAACTTTCCTTGTGATCATACAGAATATATTTACAAAAAACCGGTTTCCTTCTTTGCTTTCCAGCTCCCAGTGAAACATAAGCCTTCAGTAAGTTGTGCCCAAGTTTTCTGGACACTGTTTTATTGTCATGCTCTTGAGCTAAAAATTGTCTCTCTTGTTCTGTGATGTAAAACATGTTGAGATAAATCTCTAAAGAGATAAAATTAAAAAAAAAATGTTGAACATATACAGAGATATATGGACATATAAAAAGATGTTGGCATAAGTAAAAAGATATTTGGACATATAAAGAGATATTAGGACATATGAAGAGATATTAGGGCATATATAGCACGTTTCACTAGCTTTGCCCAACTTCAAAATGCTATATCTCAGCGAATATATAACGCATATAAGTGAAATTTTGTGTGTGAATGTGAAATGGTATAGACCCTATGAATTAAATTTTTCATTAAAATGCGGCCATTGGTTTCAATTTTCGTTTCTTTGCGATATAATATAAAAATCCTACTTGACAACACACATCACACACACACATATTGAAATGTCTACAGTAAATTATACAACCTTATTTGCACATGATTGGTTTATCAAACAACTGGCATGATTTTAGCGTGAAATTGCACTTCTTGAACATAAAACAGTTTATATCCGGTGTTACGCACACATTGTCAATCAAAGATGTGTCTACAAAAAGTATTGTGTGGTTAAGTAGGAAAAATGAGTCTGCGAGTACATTTTATGACATTACAGCAAATCACAAATAGGATTTTTAAGTATTTCTGCAATGAAGCTACTCGAGGAAAACTATATCATTCTATTTCAAACCCACAAAAGAGGACTATTCATGCCTTGGGGATAAGCAAACGATCACTGCACCGCTGGATAGCGACATCTGAAATTTCTAATTCCAGTGTTTTACACACGAAAATTAGGCCAAGAGTGGTGGATAATTTTGACAGAGAATTGATCCGCAGAGAAATATGCAACATATTTCACAATAATGAGGCAGTGACTTTAAGGAAATTGAAAATTTGCTTAAGAAAGAATAATGACATTGATATTTCCAAGCACAGTAGAGGAGCAACGTTCCATTATGATATTTATGAACCGCAAAGTGGTGATACCTATTGAAATAATTAGATCAATGAAGGTCCAGTTTGGTAGCGCACTAAATGTCAATGACAAACAATGTCACAAGTATCTCGCATGCAGATCATTTAAGAAATCATCTTCAACAGGTATTCATATGCAAACGTGATGGCCACATTATTGTAATAGTAGACACGCCTATGCCTAATCAATTCACAGAATCTGTGACTGAAGTGGTAAAATTTCTTTTCTCGATACACAATAATTAGTATGCCGACAAAGATCAAAGGATTTCATTCGTTTATGGGAACTAGACAAAATGCACAGATATAAAGTATATATTTGTTGGGTCTAACCCAATATAACATCGTATGCAAAAAATGGTATTAATAAGTTGGACGGTTGATCAGATAATTACATGTGTTTGAGGGCAAAGCTATTGAAACGTGCTATAGAGTGATATATATATATATATATATATATATATATATATATATATATATATATATATATATATATATATATATATATATATATATATATATATAAGAATAGAGGGGAACACATCAAAGTGTTTAGATATATAGAAGGGAGAAAGACAAGTCTGTACTCTCCCCCCTTCCCTGTTTAACATTTATGCCGAGAATATCATGAGAAACGTAAGAGATGACAAAGAACACACAGAGTTTGACTCATTTAACATCGGCGGGTACCAGATCCCGGAAATCAGATATGCTGACGACACAGTCCTCCTATCGACCAACCCAAAAGGACTTGAACAATTACTTCTGTCCACCAAAAAAACACAGCGAGGCCCAGAATCTATACCTAAACACCAAGAAGACCAAAGTATTGACAACAGACAAAGTAAAGACCAAACCAGAAATTGAAATTGATAACGAAGAACTGGAAAGTGTCAATGAATTCGAATACTTAGGATCAATCATTAACAGCTCTGGCGACTGTGCAGTAGAAATTAAAAGAAGACTTGCAATTGCTTCACATAAGCTAATACAGATGAAAAACCTATGGCAAGGCACAAGCAAAGAAACAAAGTTACAACTGATCAGAGCATGTATATTCCCAGTAGCAACATACGGCTGCGAGACTTGGACACTCAATAAAACAGTTGCAAAAAAGATTACATCATTTGAAATGAAATGCTACAGAAGGATGTTGAGAATACCCTGGACAGAAAAAAAGACCAACAGAGAAGTACTGCACTCACTAAACGTACAGGAACATTGGCTCCTAAATACCATCGCAATAAGGAAGGTGAAATTTTTCGGTCATATAAAAAGACATAATAGTCTGGAAAAAACAGTGATGGAAGGCATGGTCCCTGGAAAAAGGGGAAGGGGTCGACCTAGACGACGGTGGACCCAGGACATCACAGAGAGTCTGAACTTGTCTTTGGCTGATGCAGGTCGACTTGCCCAGAATCGTGATGCGTTCAGAGCAGCTGTAATGGAGACAACGTTCTGGAAAGAATATGTCACATGATGATATATATATATATATATATATATATATATATATTTATATATATATTATATATATATATATATATATATATATATATATAGATATATATATATATATATATATATATATATAGATTTTTGGACATATAAAGAGATGTTTGGATATATAAAGAAATAGTTAGACATATAAACAGATGTTTGGACATATAAAGATATTTGGACACATAAAGAGAGATTTGAACGTTTAAAGAAATATATGGGCATTTAAAGAGATATTTGGACAAATAAAGAGAGATTTGAACGTGTAAAGAAATATATGGGCATATAAAGAGATATTTGGACACATAAAGAGATATTTAGACATATAAAGAGATATTTAGACATATAAAGAGATATTTAGACATATAAAGAGATATTTAGACATATAAAGAGATATTTGGACAAATAAAGAGAGATTTGAACATGTAAAGAAATATATGGGCATATAAACAGATATTTGGACACATAAGGAGATATTTAGACATATAAAGAGATATTTAGACATATAAAGAGATATTTAGACATATAAAGAGATATTTAGACATATAAAGAGATATTTGGACATACAAAGAGAAGTAACATCACTCTTTAGCTCTCTTTGGAGCAAAGGTCATCAACTAGTTCACCCCAAGGCCATCCTCTTATATGCCATCTCTTCAAGCTATTTCCATCTCTTATTTATCCTTTATTAGTCTTGTCTCCAGTTCTCATCTCCATGTTTTTAGATCTTCCTTTTTCTGTCCATAGTTCCACAATGGTGACCTTGACATACCATCTTAATCCTTCTGTTCTGCACAAGTCTTATTCTCAGCCAAAGATCTTTCAGACACATAACCACTTTATAATTTTCCTGCTAAAATCAGCATTAGTCATTCATTCTGACAGTGTTGGACAACTTTCAATAAAATGTCTACACTGTACTGTCCTTAGTTTTAGTTGTATCAATAAAGTTTCAGGTAGTTATTCTTTAGCAAATTCCTATACAGTATTGAATTTTACATAGTGTTCCTTTTTTTTTTTGCATTATATTTGTAGACAGCTGTTACTATCACAACTTGTCACCCACTCAGAAAAGACTAAATCTTGATTTCTATCTTACACATACCAGAAATTGTTCTTGTGTGTCCCGTACATGATGGTATATATCAGTAGTTTTGAATAAATATTTATATATTATAAACAAACAATTTGTAGATTTTGGCACCTTGCGAGAATGTAGATCAGACAGGCACATAACTTCTGTATAGAACAGACTAAGATGGTCCATGTGAAGAATTCAGAGAGGAGGGGTGACATATGAAATCAATCTACATGTGTTTCTTCATGGCATAATCAGTAGATTAGTCTGTTTCCTTGATTCATATTCAACTAATATAAACATTTTTTGCTATATGTTATTATGGTGAAGATTTTGGTGATATGTCATGGTGACTGTACTGACCAGCAGATCTTTATTCTCCAGCAGAGAGATCAAAACAAACAGAGTTAGTCCTGTACCACCTACAGCGTTACCCTGTAGGAAATAAACACATAAAACTCAGTTTAATGATATCACAGACCTGTCAAGTTGTACACTTTTGCCATACAATGTACGTTTGATTAATACATTTGGTAGTGTACGCCCGTACAGCGGTCGTTGTACAGATTTTCTCAAGAACAGAAAAAAACAATCAACGATTTTTTTTTTAATTAAAAAAAAAATCTAACAATATTTTCTAAACCACGTTTTTCTTAAATCCCAGGATTTCTCGGCGTTTGTTTTTCAAACGAAGTCTATCCCAGCAACCAATCAAATTCTTTTATACCCAACAATTCAGCAGTAAGTTTGAATATGTTGGACTTTCAGCGTGACAAGACACATTTTTAAAGTTATCTGTTATGAATAATGCTTGCGACCACCCCTAGATGCCATTTTTTAAAAAAGCTAAGCATTTGATATTGTGCTTAAATCGTGGTTAAATATTGCTATTGTTTTGCTTTGTTGTATTTTTTAAAAATTGCTCACTTAATCTTTCCAGCTATTTCTTGCCCGTTTTATATATTTCCGATAAATTAATTTCTGATAAAATAATATTGTTTGTACATAACTACAAAAAGCAAAGGATTGGGAGACTGCTATCATAACACCGATTTAAAAAAAGGGTGACAATTGACAATGTGGAAACCATAGAGGCATATCCCTTCTCAGTGTCCCTCGTAAAATCCACTCTAGAATCCTAGAGCAGAGACTCATAGAGACGCAGAGCTAGGCGTCTGAGCTACAACTGGATGAGATCCAGTGTGGATTCTGAGCAAACCGAAGTACTCAAGACCTAATCTTCACACTGAGACAGCTGAGTGAAAAGGCTCTTGAGGATAAGAGTGAGATTCATCTCTGTTTCATAGATCTGGAAAAGGCGTTTGACATGGTCCCCTGGAGCAAACTTTGGGACTGTTTGGCAAGGAAGAACATTCCAGCACCTCTAATTCATGCTATACAGAGCTTCTACAAGTCTTGCAGAAATTATGTGAGGACAGCAAACCATAAGTCAGAAGAGTTCAGGACCACCACTGGTGTAAGACAAGGTGATATCCTGTCACCTTATCTTTTCATACTCCTCATGGACGATGTCATCAAGGCATGTAAGGAGAGAACAAGAAAGTATTTAGTGGGGTACTGGAAGATGAGACAGGTCTGTATTTCAGAGCTGGCTTTTGCTGATGATGTTGCACTGATTGCTAAATCAGAGGCACATCTCCAATCCAGCCTGCAAGTCTGGATGGAAGAGCTGGAGAAGAGAGGGATGGTCATAAGCAGCTCTAAAACAAAAGCCATGGTGATATCACGAGAGGAAAGAAGACATCAGATTAAGCTAGGAGAACAAGTCCTGGAGCAGGTCGACCACTTTAAATACCTCGGGGCTGTTATAGACCGGAAGGGAGGCATCAAAGAAGAGTTGGCAACTCGAAAAGCAGCAGCTGGGAGACTTTTTTCAGGCCATAAATCAAGGATTCCTCAGCAAGAGAGAAGTTGGTAAGAAAACGAAGATGGCTGTATACTGCTCCACCTATGTCCCAGTCTTGACGTATGGATGCGAGTCATGGGCAATGACTACAACCCACAAAAGCCAGATATAGACCTCAGAAATGAAGTATTTGAGGAAGGCGGTTGAAATAACAAGAAGAAATATGGTCCGCAACCAGATGATATGTCAAGGCCTAAAATCCCACCCCCTGCAGACACAAGTAGAACATTCCCAACTAAGATGGTTTGGCCATGTATGCAGAATGGGAGAAGATTGGTTACGACGACAAGCATGGGAAACTAAGAGTCAGGGATCCAGACCTCCAGGATGACCCGGAGTCCGCTGGGAGGACAACATTTGACAATCTTTGAAGGACCGAGGACTAGAATGGAACCAGGCCAGGAGGAAGACAGCCAATAGGATAGTCTGGTGCTCTCTCTTCCAAACCTCTGCACCTCATGGTAGAAGGGGAATGACCAAGTAAGTAACTACGAAAAGCATGGAGCGCTTAAGCACTTATCATATATTTTATCCATAATTGTGTAATGAAGTATAAAGCAGAAGTTAATTTCATGTAGAATCAGCGCCCCATGCTTTTTGTCAATTTGATGTTACATTTTCTTACTGCAAGCTATAAACTCCTTGAAAAATTATTAAAAGCGTGTGTTTAAAATATGTTTTTAAAATTTGTTATTACAAGTTTTTACTGGTCCGACATACAGGTTTTCGTCTCAGGAGGTTGACAGGTATGATATCATACTTGCATTTAAAATAAACAAAACCAATTATTTTTTATTGGGGTCTTACTGGAAAAAATGCTTTATGTGCAAAAGTGTTATCCTTGAAAGAAGCATCTGCTTAATTGGGTCACATTTAGTAGAAGCAAATATTTAATAAACCCTTGATACAACTACTATTCAGGGGACTTGTCTACTACTGCCAACAGCTCATCTATCTGAATGTTTCGGAAGAGGAAGGAAAGATAGACAAAGAAAGAAATAGCCTTAACATTCCCAAGAAACAAAGTAAGCACCAAAAAACAAAGCAGTGATCAGCTTGTGGCTATTTCTATCCCCACAGAGTTTTTCCAGAATTGGTACTGGTGACGGCGACATGTGCTTTTTCTGTTCCTCATATATTAGGCATCTTTGAAGCAGATGTTCAGCAGTCATTTCATCAATGCCACAGTCACACTCATTGGTAGATCCTATCTTTAGCTTGTAGAATAAGTGGTATTCCAATCTGTTGTGGTCCATGCGGAATCTGAAGATTATCACTTGTTCTCTTCTGTTGAGCTGGTAGTATGCAACATTTTTGTGTGTGGCTTGGATGATCTGCTCTTCCCATTTGTTCTTGTATCTGCTTCTGACAAAACTCTGCCTCTTCAAAAGTTATATTTATTTTTGTATCAGGCTGAGGTAGCTTTCCCCCTTCCTTTGCCAATTTGTCAGCTTCTTCATTGCCAGAGATGTTGCAATGAGATGGGATCCACTGTACTTCAACTCTTTTGAACTGGTGGCTCAGTTTGTGGAGTACTACTATTAGGTCATTCAGATCTGCATTGTTCTGGTTCTTCAGCGTTGCAATTACTGACAGTGCATCGGTAAAGAAAGCAGCGTGTATCTCGGTGCTTTCCTCTGTCATTAGGACCTCTGCCTCTGTTCTGAAATTACTTGAGAATTTTTGTTGTGACTGACAGCTTTTTATGTGTACCAGTTCAGCAACAACACTCCTCAATCATGTTACTGGTCCATCGGTTTAAGCATGGACCAATGGTCGTGTTTGGTTGTTATGTTTCTCTATGTGTACCACTTCAGCAACAACACTCCTCAATCATCTGTTACTGGTCCATCTGTGTAAGCATAGACCAATGGTCGTGTTTGGTTGTTATGTTTCTCTATGTGTACCAGTTCAGCAACAACACTCCTCAATCATGTTACTGGTCCATCTGTGTAAGCACGGACCAATGGTCATGTTTGGTTGTTATGTTTCTCTATGTGTACTAGTTCAGCAACAACACTTCTCAATCATCTGTTACTGGTCCATCTGTGTAAGCACGGACCAATGGTCATGTTTGGTTATTATGTTTCTCTATGTGTACAAGTTCAGCAACAACACTCCTCAATCATGTTACTGGTCCATCGGTTTAAGCATGGACCAATGGTCGTGTTTGGTTGTTATGTTTCTCTATGTGTACCAGTTCAGCAACAACACTCCTCAATCATCTGTTACTGGTCCATCTGTGTAAGCACGGACCAATGGTCATGTTTGGTTGTTATGTTTCTCTATGTGTACCAGTTCAGCAACAACACTCCTCAATCATGTTACTGGTCCATCTGTGTAAGCACGGACCAATGGTCATGTTTGGTTGTTATGTTTCTCTACCACCAGTTCAGCAACAACACTCCTTAATCATGTTACTGGTCCATCGGTTTAAGCATGGACCAATGGTCGTGTTTGGTTGTTATGTTTCTCTATGTGTACCAGTTCAGCAACAACACTCCTCAATCATCTGTTACTGGTCCATCTGTGTAAGCACGGACCAATGGTCGTGTTTGGTTGTTATGTTTCTCTATGTGTACCAGTTCAGCAACAACACTCCTCAATCATCTGTTACTGGTCCATCTGTGTAAGCACGGACCAATGGTTGTGTTTGGTTGTTATGTTTCTCTATGTGTACCACTTCAGCAACAACACTCCTCAATCATCTGTTACTGGTCCATCTGTGTAAGCACGGACCAATGGTCGTGTTTGGTTGTTATGTTTCTCTATGTGTACCAGTTCAGCAACAACACACCTCAATCATCTGTTACTGGTCCATCTGTGTAAGCACGGACCAATGGTCATGTTTGGTTGTTATGTTTCTCTATGTGTACCAGTTCAGCAACAACACTTCTCAATCATCTGTTACTGGTCCATCTGTGTAAGCACGGACCAATGGTCATGTTTGGTTGTTATGTTTCTCTATGTGTACCAGTTCAGCAACAACACTCCTCAATCATGTTACTGGTCCATCGGTTTAAGCATGGACCAATGGTCGTGTTTGGTTGTTATGTTTCTCTATGTGTACCAGTTCAGCAACAACACTCCTCAATCATCTGTTACTGGTCCATCTGTGTAAGCACGGACCAATGGTCGTGTTTGGTTGTTATGTTTCTCTATGTGTACCAGTTCAGCAACAACACTCCTCAATCATCTGTTACTGGTCCATCTGTGTAAGCACGGACCAATGGTTGTGTTTGGTTGTTATGTTTCTCTATGTGTACCACTTCAGCAACAACACTCCTCAATCATCTGTTACTGGTCCATCTGTGTAAGCACGGACCAATGGTCGTGTTTGGTTGTTATGTTTCTCTATGTGTACCAGTTCAGCAACAACACTCCTCAATCATCTGTTACTGGTCCATCTGTGTAAGCACGGACCAATGGTTGTGTTTGGTTGTTATGTTTCTCTATGTGTACCAGTTCAGCAACAACACTCCTCAATCATCTGTTACTGGTCCATCTGTGTAAGCATGGACCAATGGTCATGTTTGGCTGTTATGTTTCTCTATGTGTACCACTTCAGCAACAACACTTCTCAATCATCTGTTACTGGTCCATCTGTGTAAGCATGGACCAATGGTCATGTTTGGTTGTTATGTTTCTCTATGTGTACCAGTTCAGCAACAACACTCCTCAATCATCTGTTACTGATCCATCTGTGTAAGCATGGACCAATGGTCATGTTTGGTTGTTATGTTTCTCTATGTGTACCAGTTCAGCAACAACACTTCTCAATCATCTGTTACTGGTCCATCTGTGTAAGCATGGACCAATGGTCGTGTTTGGTTGTTATGTTTCTCTATGTGTACCAGTTCAGCAACAACACTCCTCAATCATCTGTTACTGGTCCATCGGTTTAAGCATGGACCAATGGTCATGTTTGGTTGTTATGTTTCTCTATGTGTACCAGTTCAGCATCAACACTCCTCAATCATCTGTTACTGGTCCATCTGTGTAAGCACGGACCAATGGTTGTGTTTGGTTGTTATGTTTCTCTATGTGTACCAGTTCAGCAACAACACTCCTCAATCATCTGTTACTGGTCCATCTGTGTAAGCATGGACCAATGGTCGTGTTTGGTTGTTATGTTTCTCTATGTGTACCAGTTCAGCAACAACACTCCTCAATCATCTGTTACTGGTCCATCTGTGTAAGCACGGACCAATGGTCGTGTTTGGTTGTTATGTTTCTCTATGTGTACCAGTTCAGCAACAACACTCCTCAATCATCTGTTACTGGTCCATCTGTGTAAGCATGGACCAATGGTCGTGTTTGGTTGTGTTTTGTGGTTATGGCTCTTTTCTCGTTTGCAGTCTGGCTCTTCTTTCTCTTGATACCAGGAATGTTTTCTATCATTTCCGGGAAGAGCTGTTGTTTCCAAGCTGGGAGTTTGTATAGATGGGTTTAGCTGATGATATTTATGAGATCTGTTCTCATCTTTGTTTTGGTTGATGCTACATAGTTGCTTCGCTTGAGTCTTCCCCTTCTAAGACCAATTATTCTATGGTGCACTGAGTGATCTATCAGTCTCCTGAATTTCTCGGCTTGTTTCTGGGTCCTGCTATCTCTTCTATCCTCTATTGGTTGAAGGTATGTAATCTTTTCTAATTCTTTAATAGGTGCTGTCTTCATGCCTCCCGTTATAATTCTAATTGCTTGGTTTTAGAGTCTATTAATTTTATAAAAGTTTGACTTAGCTGCTGTTTTCCATGCTGCAATGCCATATTCTAGGACTGGTCTCACTCGCTCTGTGTATAGCGTCTTTAACACTTTCTCATCTGCTTCCCAAGCTGTTCCAGCAAGTGTTTTCATGATTATCTATTATAGACCGAAAGGGAGGCATCAAAGAAGAGTTGGCCACTCGAAAAGCAGCGGCTGGGAGACTTTTTCAGGCCATAAATCGAGGATTCCTCAGCAAGAAAGAGGTTGGTAAGAAAACGAAGATGGATGTATACCGCTCCACCTATGTCCCAGTCTTGACATATGGATGCGAGTCATGGGCAATGACTACAACCCACAAAAGCCAGATCCAAACCTCAGAAATGAGGTATCTAAGGAAGGTGGTTGAAGTAACAAGAAGAGACATGGTCCACAACCAGACGATACGTCAAGGCCTAAAATCCCACCTGCTGCAGACCCAAATAGAACAGTCCCAACTAAGATGGATTGGCCATGTCTGCAGAATGGGAGAAGATCGGCTACCATGACAAGCATGGGAAACAAAGAGCCAGGGATCCAGACCCCCAGGACGACCCAGAGTCTGCTGGGAGGACAACATTAGACAATCTTTGAAGGACCGAGGACTAGAATGGAACCAGGCCAGGAAGAAGACAGCTGATAGAATAGTCTGGCGCTCTCTCTTCCAAACCTCTACATCTCACGGTAGAAGGGGAATGACTAAGTAAGTAAGTAAGTTTTCATGACTATTATTCTTTGCCTTGCCCTCAGCCAGTTTCTTTCAATCTGGTGTTTCCAAAACACACAACGATCAAAGGTAATGTCTTTCACGTGCGAATCCAGAAACCTGATTTATGCTATCATCTGCAAGAGGTGTGACATGACCTATATTGGTGAAACTGGCAGACGTTTGGCAGACAGGTTTCGGGAGCACTTGAATGACATCCATCATGGCAAACATTTACTGATGGCCCTTCACTTCAACAGCTCTGACCATTCAGGTAGCTCTGACATTCATGTCACTGCCCTCCGTTCATGTGTCGGCGACGACCGAGCTCGCTTCTCGTTGGAGAATCGTCTCATTTTTCAATTTGGCATTTTAGCTCCTGCCGGCATTAATGTTCAGCATCATTTTGCATGATTCTGGTGGCTTCTGTCATTATTTTCCTATCTATCCTGGTTTTTGCTTTGGTTCATTTCGTTTCCTCAATTATCTGTTCTTAGCCATCACCAGCTCCTACGACACTTCCGCATGACGCCTTATTTTGTCAGCCATTTTGAATGTTTATTTCTTTGATCCAGCTAAGTGATTTCTTACTCATTTTATAGTGTTGTTCATTTCTGTCTTCGTTTCGTTGATTATTTACCTTCTTGTTTCAACATGTCTTTCTGGTTTCATGATTTTCTTGCATTATTACTGTTATCATTTTGCTCATCACCATTATTTCATCTGCTTGTATCGCTCATTTGACGTTTTCCGCATCATCATAGATCTTTGCAGTACCTATATGTAGTTCTTGTCCTTGTCACCTGTTCGTAACTGTGGCTGACGAAGGGTAAAACCCGAAACGTCCTTTGTCTCATGTGTACCGTTTATTTGTAAAACTGATTTCATACCATATTATTTTTTAATTTATATAAAGGTAATGTCTAGGTAGTTTGCATTTTTATCCTGGCATTTATTCTTCCCCCTAATTTGGAGCTCTGTGATTTATTTGAGAGGAAGAACACTGGGTATGTTGTTTAGCCTACATTTATCTTCATTAGCCATAGCTGGCCCACTGTTCCAGTGATGTTAGGGCTAGCTGATTCCGAATGTTTGCAGTAGTGACATCTCTTCAGAGATCCCAAGGCTAAGTCATCTGCAAATGAGGCATTGTGTGTTCTTCTTGGAATAATATCTGATATGTCATTTATGTAGCAAGGAACAGTGTAGGTGACATGATTCCCCCTTGAAGGACACCCTGCTCCAATATAAACTTCTTACTAGTCTGTTCTTTGTACTCTAGCGTAGGGACCTCAAGACGCAGCAATAGAGACCGCAGTCAGCGACTCATAGCTTGACTGCCTGCGTCAGGACCAGCGAACCAGAGCTGGTCAAGACCGCACTCCACCTCCACGTGGTGGTCCTGGAAACAGTCTGCAGCTGTGCAGGCTGGCTGAGCGAGTGTGGATCGAAATGGGAAGGCAAACCCGGTCCTTAAAAATGCCGTGCAGAAGTCGGATGTGTCGACCGAAAGGTGCAGATATCACAGCTACGATGTAAACAGACACAACGCAACCACCGTCCTTTTCAGGGCGAACGAAGAAGAAGAAGAAGAAGTACTCTAGTGGTTCTATTCTCAAGGTAGTGGCCAATCCATTTGTACATTCTACCACACACTACCCACTTCTTTGCAGCTTGACTTTCATTCTTTATCAAATGCTTTCTCCAAATCGACCTAAACCACCACCGTAGGCTTTTTCTCTTGGAAGGCATCTTCAATTTCTGGAGCTATATAGGTGATCTGACCTTCAGTGGATCTGTTTTGTCTGAATCCTGCTAGGTGTTGGGTTAGAAGGTGTTTTTCTTCCAGGGGCCACATCAGTCTGGTGTTAATCATGTGCTCCATCAGTTTACCTACACAACTAAGTAGAGTGATTGATCTATAGCCATTTGGTTCTGTCAGGTCTTTGTCTTTCTTTGTAACAGGTATCAGTCTGGCTTCCTTCCATGCCTGTGGTACAATCCCTCTTTTCCATCTGCAGTTTAGGACTGGCTTAATTTGTCATAAATGTTATGATACTCAAGGTGCCATGATAGTGTCAATTAAATCTTAACGGTAACAAGTTAGACGTCAAACTTCAACAAACAAATACCAACGTGTAAGTCGCTTGAAAATAAAGTTTTCAACTCCGTTTTTTATTTGTCAATGGTCTCTCTCCCCTTGTGACTAAATGAGAATGATGTTTTTATAGGTGACGTTTTCATCTAGAAGAGGTGTGCAGCTAAAAAATGTCAAGAGTCATCCTTTTCCTAATCAAGGTAACTACAGGTAAGAGTGAACAAGTATTTTCTCTGAGCATCGGTTGTCAACATGGAGCAATGTTCCTTCATTTTGCTCAATGGAAATAATTTTATCTTTTATCTTTTAGATGTTGTCTGTGGTTATATTACCATAATGGATGAAAATGGTCCAAATTTAGTTCATAGTCATACTAGTTAAGTCTTCAGTAAAATTATTGAAAATTCTAAACTGTCGTAAGAGGAGGTCTTCTAACATTTCTACTATGTATGTTGAATGAGCCATATTCTATGGAAGAAAATGTGATACTCGCTGGATCTGAATAAAGTTTAATTTCAGATTCATTTCCTTTACTTTTAGGAGTTCATAACAGAATTGTACAAAGGTCTGTATGAGCAATGACCCTGCAGTCAGACCTGCTTCTTCCTATCAGTGTTCAGTCTATATAGAAGCTACTCAGTTTTCATATCATTACTTCAAGGGTGCATTGATTTGTAGGACGTACCCCGCCGACTTTATCTAAGTGTTTTATTTTTTATTACCCCAAAACTAAATTACTCTAGTTTCATTGATAACTCCCACATACAACACCATTTCCTTAGGTTCATTTATGATCACCAAGAAACCAGAACACCATCATTTCCGCTACTAATTCCATCTGTACTTATTTCATGGAGACTATCTTCATTACATCATTTTAAATATATAAAAGACGGCTCGCTACCAATAAGGCATATGTCCGCTACAACAACTATGTAGAGTAATATGTTCACTTTGTAGAGTAATATGTTCACTATGTAAAGTAATATGTTCACTATGAAGAGTAATATGTTCACTTTGATGAGTAATATGCTCACTATGAAGAGTAATATGTTCACTTTGATGAGTGATATGTCCACTATGATGAGTAATATGTTCACTTTCATGAGTAATATGTTCACTTTGAAGAGTAATATGTTCACTGTGATGAGTAATATGATCACTTTGTAGAGATATGTTCACTTTGAAGAGTAATATGTTCACTTTGAAGAGCAATATGTTCACTATGAAGAGTAATATGTTCACTATGATGAGTAATATGTTCACTTTGTAGAGTAATATGTTCACTTTGAAGAGTAATATGTTCACTATAATTGACGTTATCGTACACATCACTTCCTTCGAGATTTATTGGAGAGAGGACTGCGATCTTGTGATTCCGAGCATTTACATTTCTAGCTAAGTGACTTGTTCCATAGTTTTGTTCATTCTCTTTTTTTTCATTTCGTTTATTATTTAATTTCTTGATTCGGTATTTCTGTTAGATTTTTCGATTTTCTTGTATTATCATTGTACTTTTTTTCATCTGCTTGTATCGCTCATTTTGTATTGTTTCTTATCATCGTATGTTTTTGTAGTACCTATTACTATATGTAATTCTTGTCTTTGTCACCTGTTTGTGGCTGACGAAGGGTAAAACCCGAAACGTCCCTTGTCTCATGTGAACTGTTATTTGTAAAACTGATTCAATACCTTTTTATTAGTTTATAAACTTATATTCACTATGATAAGTAATATGTCCACTATGATGAGTAATATGTTCACTTTGAAGAGTAATATGTTCACTATGATGAGTAATGTGATCACTTTGTAGAATAATATGTGCACCATGAAGAGTAATATGTTCACTATGATGAGTAATATGTTCACTTTGTAGAGTAATATGTTCACTTTGAAGAGTAATATGTTCACTATGATGAGTAATATGATCACTTTGAAGAGTAATAAATTCAATTTGGAGAGTAATATGTTCACTTTGAAGAGTACGTTGTTCAGCAAACGACCCTTACATTGATTTATCATAAGATGGGGAGTTGCTGGGATTCTGTCAGCGTCTGCTGTATTTATTCACTCAAATGACATTCTAACTTAGCACAAACTACAATGTCAAGGTTACCTGCATGCTTTTGTGGATGACAATGCCTGGTTCAGGGAAGCTACCATTACTGTTCTGTTTTCCAATCATCCACTGGAGGGCAGTGATGATGACACTGTCATCTATGAAAATGTGAGACCTGGCCTGGTGGAAAACTCGCACCACAAATGCAGTCAGCCTGGAAATCAAGCACTGAGATGGTCAGTTGGGCCTGATATTGTGGGCTGTGTTGTGTTTGATACAAAACAGATGTGCTGCCACCTTGTCATGTTTTGAAATTTATTTCAATTATTGTTATCTAATTATATTAATGTTTATCTTTCCAGGTATGCTGAGATCTAATGGAATATCATCTCTAATTCTTCAAGACTGAGATAAGAAAAACAGATAAATTTCTTTTTAAGAAATGTAAAAGCTTAAATAGACAATCAAGTGACAGAACTCATAGTGTTATATTGGTGAAACAGACCTGGGATATAATTTGTCAGTTATTAAAAAGAAACATTTTTTAATGAAGAGAAATGAAAGACATAATGAAAGACATAATGAAAGACATAATGAAAGACATAATAAGACATAATGAAAGACATAATAAGACATATACACTACTAGATAACTAAAGTAGACTCAACTAGAGTGGACATAACTGTGGATGTTTACGTAAAATGGAAATACCACTGTGTTTAAGGAGCTAACTGATATGAGAAGCCACATCAAGAAAGTCAGGCAGTAGAGCAGACAGAAGGGGAAATAACAGAATGATCTTCAAGTTAAGAAAACATCAAGTATCCCATGATCCTCTGCTCACCACATGCTTCCCGAGTTGTCACTTTTTCCAAAAGCACTGAAAGAGCCATCGTCATGTTTGTAAGTAAGCTCTCGCTGGTAACCTATAGACAAGAAAACAGCCAATACAAATGTGTGTCAAGCTCAAAATAATTTTTGATTTGGTAACCTTAGTCTTAAATTTAAAAAGATGTTGGGAGCTGCGCTAGCATAGTGGTTACCACACTGCGATGGCGACCAGGTGACCCAGGATCAAACCCGGGCGAGGACATTTAAAGTTTTTTGTTGACCGGGATTTGGACTGGACTAACTCGAGCCCTGGCGAGAACATTTGAAGAAGTGTCATTGACCAGGGACTGGCGGCTCCTGAGCTGACCCAGCTCTAATGGGTACCTCCGAAATCGGCATCTGCCTGAATGGCGAGGGACACCTGTCTCTGTGCAAGAAAAAAGGGATACTCACGTAAAATCAGTCTCAGTCTCAGGTTAGACATACTAACCTGAGATTTCGCCTCGAGTAATAGCGGACGTACAAAAAAAAAGATGAACAAATAATCCCTAGCTCAAACAAATGAAAGAATTGAGAAAAGGGTCCATCTAACTTTCAGCCCTACTGTTTTAAACTTTTAGCAGCTTAAATTAAATGTTTGCTGTCTTGCAGCATGAAACATCACATAAAGATATTGCAGCATGAAACATCACATGAAACATCATGTGAGACATCACATGAAACATCACATGAAACATCACATAAAGATGTTGCAGCATGAAACATCACATGAAACAAACATCACATGACACATCACATGAAACAAACATCACATGAAACATCACCACATGAAACAAACATCACATGAAACATTACCACATGAAACAAACATCACATGAAACAAACATCACATGATACATCACATGGAACAAACATCACATGACACATTGCATGAAACAAACAGCACATGACACATCACATGAAACAAACATCACATGAAACAAACATCACATGACACATCACATGGAACATCACATGAAACATTACACAAAACATCACATGAAACAAACATCACATGAAACATCACATGAAACAAACATCACATGAAACAAACATCACATGAAACAAACATCACATGAAACAAACATCACATGAAACAAACATCACATGAAACATCACATAAAGATGAACAACATTTACTGAGACAACATTCAGAGAACTCACCAACTTTTATTACAAAAAGGTCAGAAGTGAAACAAGGGAGAGCAGAGTGAACAAAATAAACATCAAGGGCCAAGCTGACTGGTATAGGTCATCATGTCTCTCCACAACTACCATCATCATCAAGTGCCAAGCTGACTGGTATAGGTCATCATGTCTCTCCCCAACTACCATCATCATCAAGTGCCAAGCTGACTGGTACAGGTCATCATGTCTCTCCCCAACTACCATCATCATCAAGTGCCAAGCTGACTGGTATAGGTCATCATGTCTCTCCACAACTACCATCATCATCATCAAGTGCCAAGCTGACTGGTATAGGTCATCATGTCTCTCCCCAACTACCATCATCATCAAGTGTCAAGCTGACTGGTATAGGTCATCATGTCTCTCCACAACTACCATCATCATCAAGTGCCAAGCTGACTGGTATAGGTCATCATGTCTCTCTACAACTACCATCATCATCAAGTGCCAAGCTGACTGGTAAAGGTCATCATGTCTCTCCACAACTACCATCATCATCAAGTGCCAAGCTGACTGGTATAGGTCATCATGTCTCTCTACAACTACCATCATCATCAAGTGCCAAGCTGACTGGTATAGGTCATCATGTCTCTCCACAACTACCATCATCATCAAGTGCCAAGCTGACTGGTAAAGGTCATCATGTCTCTCCACAACTACCATTATCATCAAGTGCCAAGCTGACTGGTATAGGTCATCATGTCTTTCTACAACTACCATCATCATCAAGTGCCAAGCTGACTGGTATAGGTCATTATGTCTCTCCCCAACTACCATCATCATCAAGTGTCAAGCTGACTGGTATAGCTGGTATAGGTCATCATGTCTCTTCCCAACTACCATCATCATCAAGTGCCAAGCTGACTGGTATAGGTCATCATGTCTCTCCACAACTACCATCATCATATTTCAGCTCCCATAGGAGTACAGGCCTACAACAAATTCGTCCTTGACCTGTGACAAAGATATTTCCATATCATCTTTATGTCTGTCTTCAGTTCTCAATCTCTGTATATTTTTATCATCCTAGGAATTCCAGAACCAGGATTGCCTTGTAATGCTATGAATTTGTTTCCTCAATGTGTGTCCTATCTACCATCAGCAACTCTTGTTACACTGACACTTGTCTGGTTCCTTCCATAAGTTCCAGTTTGTTGACTTTGTCATGTATTTTCAATCCTTCTATTCTACACAAGCACCCATTTATGATAGTCTGTAGTTTTTTGGTTGTTGTTTTTGTTGTTACCTATGTTTTATAGCCATACAAATGGACAGCTTTGACATGCTAGATGATGATTTATTATGTTTGTAGTTGGCTTTTTATTTCCACATACTTCTCAATGCAATAACATTAACTCGTGCCTTTTATATATTTAAAAAAAATATCACTGTCAGTTTTTCCAGCTTTGTCTACATGGCTTCCAAGATGTATCTACAAACCCACATCTGGTGGGATCGTTTCTCCAAGTAAAGCCTGGCTATCATTTGCTGCATAGATTCTCCTAATAATTTTTCATTTCTCTGTGTTTCTCCAGAATCTGGTTGCTGTGACTTCCCATATCTTGTGCTGTTTATCAGTTCTGTTGTTAACTTCAACAAAACAATAATAGCTATTTCATAATTTCTATTGTTAACTTTAACAAAACAATAACAGTTACTTCACCATTTCTATTGTTAACTCCAGTTTTGGAACATATATAGACAATCATAATTATAGCCTAAACAAGTATAACAAGACATTCATAGAAGAGAAAGTAGCAGTAACAAATATATGATTAATTACAAGACAGTATACCATACACATATAGATATGTGAAGATGACAATATATCAATATAAACATGTAAGAACTAAGACAATGGGTGATGACACTGGTACACAGGCATGACATGTACACATACCACTTTCCATGTAACTGAGAGCCTTTGATTTAATGTCACCACTCAACTGATTGACAGCTTTCAGATAATCAGTCACATAAACATCAGGGGCCAGTCCCAGCATAGTTTGTTCTCCACAGCCAGTTGGCATCTGCAGAAGAGAGTCCAGCCCAGATATTGTTGGTCCCATCAGATCACCTGAGGACAAGGAAAGAAAAGTTAGGGAATTTATGCCACTCTGACTACATCATCATCATGTATCATATCTTGTAATGTTGATGATCAATTCCTTCCACAAATATCTATCAGCACTTTAGGCACTCACTGTTTCCCCTGCCATTTTGTTATGCAATTCCAGATACTCCCATTTCTGTCTCCTACTGCTCTGCTCTCAACCCTCATTATTTCTAGAATGTTATCCTTACTTAACAAATGAGCTAAGAATGGTGCCTGCCATCTTGTAATCAATGTTACCAATATACAACCTCATCATATCTACAGAGGCAATTAAGATAAAGGGCATGGACTAACACCTCATCATATAAAACAAATTGCTCAATTAAACACCACTGGAAGGTGCCTCAAGCACTTTAGAGTAAGCTGTGTATATGAGGTAGTATAGATCTGGTAACTGCAACCTCTGTGAAGGAGTCAGACAAAGACATTCACTCAATCTGTCATACTATAGACAAAGACATTCACTCAATCTGTCATACTATAGACAAAGACATTCACTCATTCTGTCATACTATAGACAAAGGCATTCACTCAATCTGTCATACTATAGACAAAGACATTCACTCAATCTGTCATACTATAGACAAAGACATTGACTCAATCTGTCATACTACAGACAAAGACTACTCAAGACAACAAAGACATTCACTCATTCTGTCTGTAGACATACATTTATCAAGACAAAGACATTCTGTCTCACTCATTCTGTCATACTATAGACAAAGACATTCACTCAATCTGTCATACTATAGACAAAGACATTCACTCAATCTGTCATACTATAGACAAAGACATTTACTCAATCTGTCATACTACAGACAAAGACATTCACTCAATCTGTCATACTACAGACAAAGACATTCACTCAATCTGTCATACTACAGACAAAGACATTCACTCAATCTGTCATACTATAGTCAAAGACATTTACTCAATCTGTCATACTATAGACAAAGACATTCACTCAATCTGTCATACTATAGACAAAGACATTCACTCAATCTGTCATACTACAGACAAAGACATTCACTCATTCTGTCATACTATAGACAAAGGCATTCACTCAATCTGTTATACTACAGATAAAGACATTCACTCAATCTGTCATACTACAGACAAAGACATTTACTCAATCTGTCATACTACAGACAAAGACATTCACTCAATCTGTCATACTATAGACAAAGGCATTCACTCATTCTGTCATACTATAGACAAAGGCATTCACTCAATCTGTCATACTATAGACAAAGACATTCACTCAATCTGTCATACTATAGACAAAGACATTCACTCATTCTGTCATACTATAGATAAAGACATTTACTTAATCTGTCATACTATAGACAAAGACATTTACTCAATCTGTCATACTACAGACAAAGACATTTACTCAATCTGTCATACTACAGACACAGGTATTCACTCAATCTATCATACTACAGACAAAGACATTCCCTCAATCTGTCATACTACAGACAAAGAAATTCACTCAATCTGTCATACTACAGACAAAGACAATCTGTCATACTACAGACAAAGACATTCTGTCATACTACAGACAAAGACAATCTGTCATACTACAGACAAAGACATTCTGTCATACTACAGACAAAGACAATCTGTCATACTACAGATAAAGACATTCTGTCATACTACAGACAAAGACAATCTGTCATACTACAGACAAAGACATTCTGTCATACTACAGACAAAGACAATCTGTCCTACTACAGACAAAGACATTCTGTCATACTACAGGCAAAGACAATCTGTCATAATATAAAGACATTCTGTCATACTACAGACAAAGACATTCTGTCATACTACAGGCAAAGACAATCTGTCATACTACAGACAAAGATATTCTGTCATACCACCTCAAACTTGCAACAAGGTGTTTTCTTTCTTCTTTCTTATAATAACAAACAATCAACATGTACATATAATCATCATCATCATTTTGTTTGGCTGTTCATGTAGCCACATTACAGTTGTAACACCTTGTATGACATGATGAGCTAACCAGCCACATTCACCTTACAATATTTAATGTCTTTGTACAACATGCCTGAGGGAGCAGCAGTTAGATTCTTGTTTTGTTTTCTCAGACAGCACACACATAATGACAGTGCACAAATAATGACAGCACACAAATAATGACAGCACACACATAATTACAGCACACAAATAATGACAGTGCACAAATAATGACAGCACACACACTGACAGCACACACATAATGACAGCACATGCATAATGACAGCACACATATAATGACAGCACACAATGACAGCTCACATATAATGACAGCATATACATAATGACAGCACACATATAATGACAACACACACATAATGACAGCACACACATAATGGCAGCACACATATAATGATAGCACACAAATAATGACAGCACACATTTAATGACATTACACATAGAATGACAGCACCCATTTAATGACATCACACATATACTGGCAGCACACATATAATGACAGCACACCTATAATGACAGCACACAAATAATGACAGCACACATATAATGACAGCACACATATAATGATATCACATATAATGACAACACATATATAATGACAGCATACATATAATACAGTGCACAAATAGTGACAGCACACACATAATGACAGCACTGATGGCAGCACACATCTAAGGACAGCACACATATAATGACAGCACACATCTAAGGACAGAACACATCTAATGACAGCACACATCTAAGGACAGCACACATCTAATGACAGGTAGAAAAAACAGGAGACCACAAACATGACAAGAAGAGGAGTAGTGGAAGCAGAAATAAGATTGAAAAAGACACAGAAAGGATTTGTTTCCCATGACATAGTGATCTGCTTCCATTGACCCAAGGACCTGTTTCCCATGACATAGTGATCTGCTTCCCATGACACAAGGACCTGTTTCCCATGACACAGTGATCTGCTTCCCATGACACAAGGACCTGTTTCCCATGACAGTGATCTGCTTCCCATGACACAAGGACCTCTTTCCCATGGCATAGTGATCTGCTTCCCATGACACAAGAACCTGTTTCCCATGACATAGTGATCTGCATCCCATGACACAAGGACCTGTTTCCCATGACACAGTGATCTGCTTCCCATGACACAAGGACCTGTTTCCCATGACAGTGATCTGCTTCCCATGACACAAGGACCTCTTTCCCATGGCATAGTGATCTGCTTCCCATGACACAAGGACCTGTTTCCCATGACACAGTGATCTGCTTCCCATGACACCAGGACCTCTTTCCCATGGCATAGTGATCTGCTTCCCATGACACAAGTACCTGTTTCCCATGACACAGTGATCTGCTTCCCATGACACAAGGACCTGTTTCTCATGACACAGGAGACCACAAACATGACAAGAAGAGTAGTGGAAGCAGAAATAAGATTGAAAAAGACACAGAGAGGATCTGTTTCCCATGACATAGTGATCTGCTTCCCATGACACAAGGACCTGTTTCCCATGGCATAGTGATCTGCTTCCCATGACACAAGGACCTGTTTCCCATGACACAGTGATCTGCTTCCCATGACACAAGGACCTGTTTCCCATGACACAGTGATCTGCTTCCCATGACACAAGGACCTGTTTCCCATGACACAAACCTGGGTTCCCATGACATAATGGGGTCAGAGTGGCTAAGAGGATGGCGTCCACCTCGAGTTCTAGAGGCACCAGGTTCAATTCCCAGTTGAGGGAATACAATTTATGGAAATTTTTTTCAGAACCAGTGGTCATAATGAAGTCATACTCCCTCCTGGTCTCCTGGGTAGTAAGATCGGATGCCTAATCTTCTCAGATAAGGGTGAAAAAATTAGGAGGTCCCGTGTGCAAGTTGTACATGTTAAAAATCCCACGGCAGTTGAAATCGTAAAGTGTAGGCCTATCAGACAGCTGCACTGGCAAAATAAAAAAAAAATTAGAAACCTACCCACTACAATAATATTTATAGAATGTGTGATTCCTATATACACACATTGGGATTCTTGTCAGTACTATGGAGTTTGTGCACTGCGCTGAGATCCTCCTTGTGTGATCTAAGGGAGGAGATCGGAGCACTGATGGAGTTGTCCGTGTGCAATGAAGATAGTCCTTAAAACCAAACCAAACCATGACACAAGGACTTGTTTCCCATGACACAAGGACTTGTTTCCCATGACATAAAAACCTGGCCCAAGACCTACGTTCCACAGGATGGTGAGGAAATACACATTTGTTATTCCATTTTTGTGTTTGTGTTCATCGTCATGCCCTGTGAAGAATACTTATGATGTCTTTGTCATAATCTTAACACTTGCACATTGTCACATATTCTCTCACTCTCTTACATCTAACATACACACAGACTCTTGGCCAAACACCTACCTTGTTATCAAAGAACCACCAGAACTTACCTCTTACAACTATTTTGTGAGCTATAGTTGTTTGTCTAAATTTATCTCAAAATGTCATGTGATACACTTGTTTACAAGAAGTACAGTGTGGCTTGTTCAGTGTGAATTGGCAACTGTTCTCAGAAAAAAAAAAAGATCTTTCTAGACACAAAACCCACAGACATTAGTAATTTAGCCATACAGCACTGGCTATTTTTATGTACACTGTGTTGTCTTTAGTTTTTGTTGTATAAATAAAGATTTGGAGAATTCTTTCTACTAAGTAGTTTCATCTAATTATTTAAGTTTTCCACTGTGCTCCTGTTATCAGCATGCATGGTCATATTCAGAGCTATCTTTGTGAGCGTCTGATTGATGGAGTGGTTAGAGCAGTGGTCTATCATAGCAAAGGTGCTGTATTCGTATAATGGTATTGACATGTTCATTTTAACCAGCTGTAAATGGGTACCTGACTCTGCTCTTTGAGTTAGAGGGAAGGAAAAGGCAGCGAGGAAGGGAAAACTGGTCACCAAACCTCTCTACTGGACCAAGTATGGTAAAGTTTCTAACATATCACTCCCCTACAGCAGTATCTGCTATGAGACTACCCTTAACCTTATTTTGATTGTTTCAACTTTTAACCCACCCAGGACAACATTTCACTTACCCACTGCAGTAACTCTAGCCAGCTCAGATCCCTTCACAACATTGACAGGCAAGGACAGATTGACACTTTCACTGAACGAGGTCTTGCCTTCTGTCAGGTCAATCAACAGAGGGATGTTGTATTCTTTGGGCACACCTTCAGCCTAAAGTCACACAAGTTCAGAATACAGTGATAGTTTATGAGAGAGGGTCGTGCATCAGTGATAGTTTATGACAGATGGTCGTTCATTACCATTCAGCTGCAAAAGGTTCAAAGATCTTCAACAAATTTATGCCAGGTCATCCTGACCTGTGCCATCTTCTCAACATCTTTCCATTCCTTCTTTACCCCTTTCATTTCTTCTTTACCCCTTTCATTTCTTCTTTACCCCTTTCATTCCTTCTTTACCCCTTTCATTTCTGTCTCCAATTATTTTCTCCTCGTGTTCTGTGGCCTCCCTCTTGTATCCTGTAGATTCCAGAATAAGACCTGTATTGTAGAACTATCAACAGGTTTTCTCAGCATGTGCCCCACTGGTCATGGTGCCGCATCCAACGCCAGCGTCTTCTTATCATCTCTTACACCACCACTCCTTGCCAAGTTCTCGTCATCAGCTCCCCACTGGTCATGGTGCCACATCATTTCAATCCTTCTACTCTATGCAAGCAGTCAAAAAAGAAAGTCTAAAACTTGTTGGCTGTTATAACCATCAACTGTATCATTAACCAATAATGTTGGCTGTTGTAACATCAACTGTATCATTAACCAATAATGTTGGCTGTTGTAACCATCAACTGTATCATTAACCAATAATGTTGGCTGTTGTAACATCAACTGTATCATTAACCAATAATGTTTCCATGTCTTTTTTCTTCAGTCATCATTGTCCTTAAAGTTTTATTTGTTTTGTTTGCCTTTTTATTTCTGCTCTAGGCATGCTTGTTTTCAACTGCACAAACGTCTTGTAACCATAAAGGGATGTAATTATGTAGTGTGTAAATTTACGCTTCCAGATCTTGCCCCTGACATACATCTATATTTGTACGTATTCTTGTGTTTTCCTGCTCCAGCTTATGGGTTACCTCTTCCAGATCTTGCCCCTGACATATATCTATATGTGTACGTATTCTTGTGTTTTCCTGCTGCATGCTTCCATGTGGTACTTCTTTCATTTTCTTTTTGTTCCATATGGAGCATGAAGCCGTCACTGCTGCCGGGTCCCTTGCTGGAAGCTTGTCTTTAAAAAAAAAAAAAAATTGTGCCTCGTTTTGGCGAGGCATGCCCCCCATTCAACCTAGACAGGGCACGTCAGTTATATTAAGGTGCATGTTCAAATATAAAATCCTGTGTGGTCTGAGTGATTTGTGAAAAGTGAGATGGAAGCCTGTGTCAAGGTCGATGCTACTGTAGCAGTGGCTTCCGTAGCTGGATGTTTCATGATGATGCAGCTGCCAGCCTTATGTATAACCTCACATCAGTCAACAAGCCTGAGGTAGGGTGGTGCTATTCTTTCTTTGTCTCCTCATAGAACCACACTGGACATTGTCACCTCACAGAACCACACAGGACATTGTCACCTCACAGAACCACACAGGACATTGTCACCTCACAGGGCATTGTCACCTCACAGAACCACACAGGACATTGTCACCTCACAGAACCACACAGGACATTGTCACCTCACAGAACCACACAGGACATTGTCACCTCACAGAACCACACAGGACATTGTCACCTCATAGAACCACACAGGACATTGTCACCTCACAGGGCATTGTCACCTCACAGAACCACACAGGACATTGTCACCTCATAGAACCACACAGGACATTGTCACCTCACAGAACCACACAGGACATTGTCACCTCATAGAACCACACAGGACATTGTCACCTCATAGAACCACACAGGACATTGTCACCTCACAGGGCATTGTCACCTCACAGAACCACAGGACATTGTCACCTCACAGAACCACACAGGACATTGTCACCTTACAGAACCACACAGGACATTGTCACCTCACAGAACCACAGGAACAACACAGGACATTGTCACCTCACAGAACCACACAAGACATTGTCACCTCACAGAACCACAGGAACCACACAGGACATTGTCACCTCACAGAACTACATGAATCACACAGGACATTATCTCCTCACAGAACCACAGGACATTGTCACCTCACAGGACATTGTCACCTCACAGAACCACACAGGACATTGTTTCCTTACTCAACAGAACACTTCAAGACTACCATAATGAAGACACATCAGGTAGTCTGCTGTTCCAAGATGTTATATTGAAGTAATATTTGTGTTACACCTGTACTAGTTGTGTTACTTGTGTAACACCTGTACTTAGTTTGTTACTTGTGTAATACCTGTACTTAGTTTGTTACTTGTGTAACACCTGTACTCATAGTTTGTTACTTGTGTAACACCTGTACATAGTTTGTTACTCGTGTAACACCTGTACTTAGTTTATTACTTGTGTAACACATGTACTTAGTTTGTTACTTGTGTAACACCTGTACTCATAGTTTGTTACTTGTGTAACACCTGTACATAGATTGTTACTTGTGTAACACCTGTAATTAGTTTATTACTTGTGTAACACCTGTACTTAGTTTGTTACTTGTGTAACACCTGTACTTAGTTTGTTACTTGTATAACACCTGTACTTAGTTTGTTACTTGTGTAACACCTGTACTTAGTTTGTTACTTGTGTAACACCTGTACTTAGTTTGTTACTTGTGTAACACCTGTACTTAGTTTGTTACTTGTGTAACACCTGTACTTAGTTTGTTACTTGTGTAACACCTGCACTAGGTATAATACTCAAGCAGTAGCGTAATAAGTGTACTTGCTACAACATTCACTCTAGTGTAACACCTGTACTAGGTGCAGTATGAGTACACATATGTGTGAAATACTTGTTCAGTAATTGTACGTGTTATAATATGTGTACTACATGGAATCTATGTGTACTAGTGCAACTAGTGCAAGACACAAAAATTAAAATGACTGCAGTTCTAATGATAAGCAGATAATGCTGGTAAAGTTTAAATAACCTATTAAATCATGTCACATCCTGTGACAACAACCATGTCACATCCTGTAACAACAACCATGTCACATCCTGTAACAACAACCATGTCACATCCTGTAACAACAACCATGTCTCATCCTGTAACAACAACCATGTCACATCCTGTAACAACAACCATGTCACATCCTGTAACAACAACCGTGTCACATCCTGTAACAACAACCATGTCACATCCTGTTACAACAACTGTGTCACATCCTGTAACAACAACCATGTCACATCCTGCAACAACAACCATGTCACATCCTGTAACAACAACCAAGTCCCATCCTGTAACAACAACCATGTCACATCCTGTAACAACAACAACTATGTCACATCATGTCACAATAACCATGTCACATCCTGTCACAACAACCATGTCACATCCTGTAACAACTGTGTCACATCCTGTAACAACAACTATGTCCCATCTGTAACAACAACCATTCACATCCTGTAACAGCAACCATGTCACATCCTGTAACAACAACAACCATGCCCCATCCTGTAACAACAACAACCATGTCACATCATGTAACAACAACCATGTCACATCCTGTAACAACAACCATGTCACATCCTGTAACAACAACCACCATGTCACATCCTATAACAAGAACAACCATGGCACATCCTGTAACAAAAACCATGTCACATCCTATAACAACAACCATGTCACATCCTGTAACAACAACCATGTCACATCCTGTAAACACAACCATATCACATCCTGTCACAACAACAACCATGTCACATCCTGTAACAACAACCATGTCACAACCTGTCACAACAACAACCACGTCACATCCTGTCACAACAACAACCATGTCACATCCTGTCACAACAACAACCATGTCACATCCTGTCACAACAACAACCATGTCACATCCTGTCACAACAACAACCATGTCACATCCTGTCACAACAACAACCATGTCACATCCTGTCACATCCTGTCACAACAACAACCATGTCACACCCTGTCACAACAACAACCATGTCACATCCTGTCACAACAACAACCATGTCACAACAACAACCATGTCACCTGTCACAACAACAACCATGTCACATCCTGTCACAACAACAACCATGTCACATCCTGTCACAACAACAACCATGTCACATCCTGTCACAACAACAACCATGTCACATCCTGTCACAACAACAACCATGTCACACCCTGTCACAACAACAACCATGTCACATCCTGTCACAACAACAACCATGTCACAACAACAACCATGTCACATCCTGTCACAACAACAACCATGTCACACCCTGTCACAACAACAACCATGTCACATCCTGTCACAACAACAACCATGTCACAACAACAACCATGTCACATCCTGTCACAACAACAACCATGTCACATCCTGTCACAACAACAACCATGTCACCTGTCACAACAACAACCATGTCACATCCTGTCACAACAACAACCATGTCACATCCTGTCACAACAACAACCATGTCACATCCTGTCACAACAACAACCATGTCACATCCTGTCACAACAACAACCATGTCATACCATGTCACATCCTGTCACAACAACAACCATGTCACATCCTGTCACAACAACAACCATGTCACATCCTGTCACAACAACAACCATGTCACATCCTGTCACAACAACAACCATGTCACATCCTGTCACAACAACAACCATGTCACATCCTGTCACAACAACAACCATGTCACCTCCTGTCACAACAACCATGTCACCTCCTGTCACAACAACAACCATGTCACATCCTGTCACAACAACAACCATGTCACAACAACAACCATGTCACATCCTGTCACAACAACAACCATGTCACATCCTGTCACAACAACAACCATGTCACATCCTGTCACAACAACAACCATGTCACATCCTGTCACAACAACAACCATGTCACATCCTGTCACAACAACAACCATGTCACAACAACAACCATGTCACATCCTGTCACAACAACAACCATGTCACATCCTGTCACAACAACAACCATGTCACATCCTGTCACAACAACAACCATGTCACATCCTGTCACAACAACAACCATGTCACATCCTGTCACAACAACAACCATGTCACATCCTGTCACAACAACAACCATGTCACAACAATCTATCATCATCATTTTCCTTTGTGCTCCTTATGGAACAAGAGACCACCCCCCACCCCCCTGCAGCTGGTCCTGCCCTAACCTGTCACATGATCTTGCTGTGGTGTTTCTGTGGCAGTTTATTTGACATGATACTCAGGGTAAAAACATGTACCTCAACCAACAGTTGTCTCCTGACAGCATCTGCAGCTCTTGTAGACTGTGCTTTCACTTCAATATCAATTCTGCCGAGGTCAGACGGAACTATTGGGAGGTACACTGATTTGGCTTCACCAGCTTTTACCTAAAAATTTGATTTAATTCAAAGATTAATCTGTCGATCAATACATCATTAGACTGAATAAAAAAATCATATGATTGTCTTAGTGATGAAATAACTGACACAGATATATGATTTGATTAGACCTTCTCATTCAAATGGACAGATGACTTATCATCCAGAAAGCAAGCGATAATTGACACATAGACAGAAATGTTTCATGAAAGAAGATATGAATAAATTATGATTGTTAAGGAACTATAAAATCTTCCAAGAAAACTGAGATTAAATAAAAAGTGTTTTTCTGTTTGAAACACTGTTCACACTGGCATAGGCATTCATGTCTCTCTGTACATTCACACTGGCGTAGGCATTCATGTCTCTCTGTTCATTCACACTGGCGTAGGCATTGATGTCTCTCTGTACATTCACACTGGCACAGGCATTCATGTCTCTCTATACATTTTTATCTTTAGTGATTAGTGTTGTTTTTCACATCTGCTATTATGTATAATTATGTTCAATTGCAATGTACCTTCTCCATTTCTCGTTTCATCAATTTTCAATTTATCAGAAAGTATTCAAACTTGCATCATCTTATTAAATGCTAAGAGACATTGAATGCTTCATTCTGATGTCTTTTATATGCTAGTGTAGATATTAGGTCAACTCACCAAGACGTCTTGAACTGCATCCTCTTGTTTAAGTTCTTCCTGTCCTTGTGCATTAATAATAATATTGAAGAAACTGTTAGATCTGGCCAGGGTCACACGAACCTGAGACAAACAGAACAAAATATGATATGGTTGTTACAATGATGTTCAAGAAGGAGGTTCAACTGTAACAGTGTGATGTTTACTTTAAGAGATTATCCTGTATTATATCATTGTTATTGAGACTGTTTGTTTATGGGGTCAGTTCAATTATAAAGCCATGCTAATTGTCATGGATTGCCTCCCCTTAGCTCTGCAGTAGTGGACCACCAGTGGCCAACACTCAAGAGTATCTAATATGTGTCTTCAAATGTGTCTACCTTCGCGCAAGATTACTCTTGGCAGAGTTATAGATTGAAGGATAATGATGCTTCTATCTCAAGGTAGTGTTCTCAAGATGTTTTCAGAAGTCAAGAACAAAGCTGCATAGGGCCGAGCATTATTAACGTATATCTCATTCGTCACCTTTTGTGAAGAATTAAGCAATGGTTTTAGCCCGTTCAAGCCCCCAGCTGGTGTAAATCCAGCAAAATTCTTTTATAAGTATTTCCTCCATAGATGTAAATATATGTCTATATATGTCTATATATATATAGATATATATAGATATATATAGATATATATATAGATATATATATATATATATATATATATATATATATATATATATATATATATATATATATATATATATATATATATATATACATATATCTATCTATATATCTATCTATCTATCTATCTATCTATCTATCTATCTATCTATCTATCTATCTATCTATCTATCTATCTATCTATCTATCTATCTATCTATCTATCTATCTATCTCTCTCTCTCTCTCTCTCTCTATATATATATATATATATATATATATATATATATATATATATATATATATATATATATATATATATATATATATATATATATATATATATATATATATATATATATATATATATATATATATATATATATATATATATATCAAAAATATATATATATATATATATATATATATATATATATATATATATATATATATATATATATATATATATATATATATATATATATATATATATATATATATGTATATATATATATATATATATATATATATATATATATATTAAAGAGTCTTGCTCATACGTTTGCTTTCATACCTATGATAACTGAATCAACAATGACTGTTTCGTTTTAAAATAACATGTAGCAAATTTAATAATCATTTAGTCTTTAACAGGTTAAAATAACGATGGAATGATGGTGAATTTTAGATGTATATATAAAATTGTCTTCACTGAAACTTGTGTGAGTCCTTTTGCTGTTTCCTTTAATAAAAACTTAGCTGGTCTAAGTGAGTCCTGCAGCCGTGGTTTTGTCCATTCTTCTGTGATGAGAGCACTTCTTCACACAACTCGTCCAATGTAGGCAGTTAGTATTGAATTCCTGCTCTTGACTCACACTAGTGGCATAGAAACTTTAGTCTTGCAGCTTCGTACCATGAGCACTCTAATAGCTTCTTACCATCAACAGTCTGATAGCTTCATAACACGAACCCAAATTAACTTTTGAGAACACAATCTTCTGGCACAGGTGTCTGGACACAGCACGTTGATGCGATTCTTCGAATCACTTGTCTAGGTAATTTTATTATTCCTCTTATGACTTGATTCTGATTCCTGACGTTTCCAGTCTTTGTATTTAAAGATGCGGGTTTACTTTTAAGTTTCAAAGTTGTCCAAATACTTTGATCTGTCAATTATAATTTTGAAATTCTTTGTCCGATCGTTGTGCTTCTGATTCCTTAAGTATCCAGTCTTGATATTTAAAATTGCGGGTTCTCTTTTAAGTCATAAAGACGCCCAAATACTTTGTCCTGTCACTTTTAATTCTGGAATACTAGTCTGATGTATCTCTGGCTTCTGGGAGTTGCTAATTTGACGTTGCAATGCAGTCTGATTTGTGTCTCCGATTTCGCTAGATTATATTCCCATTTCTCAATTCAAATCCCAGATTATATTTCCGACGAATTTGCCAATGAAAGTCAAAGTCTATTCCGGCTCTCAAATTAAACCAATGGTAAGCTCTTTACTTCCAGCACCTCTGATTCATGCTATACAAAGCTTCTACAAGTCTTGCAGAAATTATGTGAGGACAGCAAACCATAAGTCAGAAGAGTTCAGGCCCACCACTGGTGTAAGACAAGGTGATATCATGTCACCTTATCTTTTCATACTCCTCATGGACGATGTTATCAAGGCATGTAAGGAGAGAACAAGAAAGTATTCAGTGGGGTACTGGAAGATGAGACAGGTCTGTATTTCAGAGCTGGCATTTGCTGATGATGTTGCCCTGATTGCTAAATCAGAGGCACATCTCCAATCCAACCTGCAAGTCTGGATGGAAGAGCTGGAGAAGAGAGGGATGGTCATAAGCAGCTCTAAAACAAAATTCAGTGATATCACGAGAGGAAAGAAGACATCAGATTAAGCTGGGAGAACAGGTCCTGGAGCAGGTCGACCACTTTAAATATCTCGGAGCTATTATAGACCGAAAGGGAGGCATCAAAGAAGAGTTGGCCACTCGAAAAGCAGCAGCTGGGAGACTTTTTCAGGCCATAAATCGAGGATTCCTCAGCAAGAGAGAGGTTGGTAAGAAAACGAAGATGGCTGTATACCGCTCCCCCTATGTCCCAGTCTTGACATATGGATGCGAGTCATGGGCAATGACTACAACCCACAAAAGGCAGATCCAAACCTCAGAAATGAGGTATCTGAGGAAGGTGGTTGAAGTAACAAGAAGAGACATGTTCCGCAACCAGACGATACGTCAAGGCCTAAAATCCCACCCCCTGCAGACCCAAGTAGAACAGTGCCAACTAAGATGGTTTGGCGATGTCTGCAGAATGGGAGAAGATCGGCTACCACGACAAGCATGGGAAACAAAGAGCCAGGGATCCAGACCCCCGCTGGGAGGACAACATTAAACAATCTTTGAAGGACCGAGGACTAGAATGGAACCAGGCCAGGAGGAAGACAGCCGATAGGGTAGTCTGACGCTCTCTCTTCCAAACCTCTACACCTCACGGTAGAAGGGGAACGACTAAGTAAGTAAGTAAGCTCTTTAGAACTATGTGTTTTGGGGTGTTAAAGCATTTCTATCCCCGCATGTTTTAAAATATCAATTTTAAAATTTAAACACGTGACTTCTTTCAAATATGTTAGTAATACTTCCGATGAGCAGCTAGGCAAAAAATGTAGGTGCATAAAATATGTCAAATAATAGGATGATGAGGGATGGAGATGTTGCACTGGTTTTTAGTTTGTTGAAGTGGTTTTTGATCCTTTGCAGAATTCTTATTTAAAATGTTGTAGAATGTTCTTCATTTGAGCCAATAGTGCTGATTCATAATTTTCGCGAATGGTGGCTAACATCTGACCAATTCAATTATATTGAAGCGACAACATGCGTTCTTTAGAGTCCACAGAAATACATATTTATTTGACAAATAAGTTCATTGATTTCATGACATCAATAGTTACATCAGGTTTTGCGCAGTCCATTAACGTCTCCTCAATAATAATACTCTGTCTTCAAAATGTCTGACTGTTTACACGCGATGCCATTGAGTTGGTCATCCGGTAACGAACAGTCATAGGTTTGGCGAAGATAATGATTCTGACAAAAGTCATAAATTAACATTCATCATTATTCCTAATTCACGGAATTAATCATCAATAAGAATACTCCATCATTGTATTCATCTAACAAGATAGCTGACCCTGTGGCATATCTTCAAAAGGACTTCAGCGCAATTCACTTTATACTGAGAGGAATAAAAACACGTCCGACTTGGATAAAGTCAGGAGTCTGAAGGGTACAAATAAAACGAAGTTATGCGTTAGCATAACAATGCAACACGTCATTATAATCCTAGACAACTATACAATTTCGCGTTCACTAAAATACCATGAAGCGCGAAACATTATATATTTATAGCATCTCAAGCCCTTAATGCGTAACTTTAAAAGTGCTCACAATAATCGTGGCCAACCTCATAAAACATGTCGTAACAGGAGAGAAGGGCGCAAAAGTACATGCACAAAACGTTTTGTGACACTAATCAAACATAATTTGAAGTGCCTATTTTCCTGGTATTATGACACCCCTTCACTTTGGTTAGCTTTCCACTGTGTGCACATTTTAATATAAATGTACATTAATTAAATATAAGAGTATTATTTGTTAGTGTTTAATTAATTAATAACAACACACGTTTAGTTACATACAATGAGTTGAGCGTCTGATTGACAAAGTGATTAGAGCGCTGGTCTCTAGCTGCACAGCTATACGCTTCAGTCTAATCAGCTGTAAATCGGTTCTTGACTTTGCAATTGAGTTATGGAAGGAAAAGGCAGTGAGGAAAGGAACTAGTCACCCCCACCTCTCAATGCTGGACCTAGTCTCTAACACTTCACCCAACTATGTCAGTATCTGCCACGAGACTACCTTTTTTTAACATGAGTTTATTTAAATTATAATGGCCCCTGAGCACACACAAGTGATAGCAAGGGCATGAAAGCAAATAACACTGTAGCAAAATCGTGATGTGAATAAGTGCTTCATTAATAATAAACATTTATTAACAGTACCTGCATTTAATAAAGTAATAATGACCGTTAAGTGTGAAGTATCATAAGTGTCGTGTTGGTGTGTAGGAACTGGAAAACAGTTTTAGAATATCAATAATCAACACTGCTTGAAAAAACAAAATCACAAAGTTTAGAAATGTTCAAGTAAAAACAACGTGCTTTTCAAAGAATGGGACATACAAGTAATCTGTCCTACATGATAGAAGTACTTCACCAACAGACCAACCAACGAATCACTGCCTTCCTGTCTACTCACCTGCATATCATCCTGCATGTAGTTGAATACAATAGCTTGCAGGGCAAGTTGCTCACCTCTTGTTACTGAGTACGGCAAGTTGAGACTCACGAAGAATGGACGGAATACTCTCAGCTGTCAGAAAACAAAATGTAATTGTCCAGAAATCAAAATGTAATTGTCCACTAAGTCAAATCTAATAATAATTATCAGTTTTAATGACAAAAATATTACTTAATGAAAAGTTGTACTCATTTTTTGCACAAATGAAAGCTATTGTTATATATAAACAAAAATCAGATCTTCAATAATCCTGTATGGGTTTTCCTAACCATCTCAGGTCACTTACTTTAGCTTGTGTGGGGGAAACTCCAAGACCAGTCTCAGAGTTGATGGCAAAAAAACTGGCCACCCAAGAGGTGATTGTGTCAGGAACTTTAGTCGTAACTGAAGCTGTTCCATTAGCACTATACAAAATGGAGGGAGAAACATTATATATAAATATTACTGAATTTTTCCTTCTGCTCTGTTCGCAAACTGTGGCGAAATGAACATACTACACAAAAACAAAACAATTAATTGGAAGAAACCATCATTTAAAAGTATCAGCCACTAAAGCTTTAATAATGTTCAATCAATTATTAAACTGACATAAATTAATAACTACACAAATAAAAGAAATGTAGGGTGGTTATAAATTCTGATTGGTTAACATTGCAATAAAAGTATTGCTCACTATTTCTTAGCAGACAATGTTTTCTACAAGCTGCTTTTAGACAATTTTTTTATTCACAAATGATTGGTCAATACTGAAAACGACTGTCATCATGATCATTTCCAGTTAGCCCCCTAAGGATCATAGGCCTTCAGCAGATCCATGGCTAACCATCTTCTCATGTGCCACCCATTCAAGGTCAGATCCATGGCTAGCCATCTTCTCATGTGCTTATCCTTGTTGAGGCAATCAATCTTTTTATTCCACCCATTTACCAAGTCTGTTAACTCCTTGGTTGTTATTTTTATTGTTATCCATGTTGCAGCAGTTAATCTTAATATCCCATTCATTTATCAAGTCTTTACATTTTGACAGAAGATTCCGATTTTTGTGCTGGACTTGATTTCTTGTGATCTCCATATGTTTTCCAATGCCCGTCTTGCTTTGTGTATTCTTATTTTGATATCATTGTCTGGCCCTCCAACTCTGTCTATATTGCAGCCAAGATATGTGAGTGAGTGCATTCACATCTTGTAGGGATGCTCCTCCAAGTAAAAACCAGACAAACACTTACTGCATTTATTCATGTTCTCATAATCTTAATTCCCCCCGATCTCCTGTATATTTTCAAACTCAACTGTTGTGATCTGTTAACAATAATTTTCATTAAGATTTGTATCTGGTAATGGCACAGAACAACCAGGTCAGAGCCAAAGTTTAGATTGTCAAGCTGTTTTGTTAATCCCTTAAATATCACTTTTGTTGGCTGATGTTATTATTGTCATAACTCAGTCAAGAGCCAGTCAAAACAGAAATGGGGACAATATCATGTTCCAGTTCTTATCTCAACTGGTCCTGTAACTTCTCATTCACGATTAACAAAAAAGATAATGCTGATGTAACATTATTACATTTCTTATTTGTGTCAGAAACCTCTGACAAAGTGATGACTACTCTAGAAACCAAACTGATGATAAATGTTTACTCAAGCTCCACTTATTACACTACAATTTCTAATCAAAGTAACAAAAAGGTTTTCCAATGTCATCATCATGTGACGTATTCTTTCCAGAACGTTGTCTCCATTACAGCTGCTCTGAACGCATCACGATTCTGGGCAAGTCGACCTGCATCAGCCAAAGACAAGTTCAGACTCTCTGTGATGTCCTGGGTCCACCGTCGTCTAGGTCGACCCCTTCCCCTTTTTCCAGGGACCATGCCTTCCATCACTGTTTTTTCCAGACTATTATGTCTTTTTATATGACCGAAAAATTTCAGCTTCCTTATTGCGATGGTATTTAGGAGCCAATGTTCCTGTACGTTTAGTGAGTGCAGTACTTCTCTGTTGGTCTTTTTTTCTGTCCAGGGTATTCTCAACATCCTTCTGTAGCATTTCATTTCGAATGATGTAATCTTTTTTGCAACTGTTTTATTGAGTGTCCAAGTCTCGCAGCCTTATGTTGCTACTGGGAATATACATGCTCTGATCAGTTGTAACTTTGTTTCTTTGCTTGTGCCTTGCCATAGGTTTTTCATCTGTATTAGCTTATGTGAAGCAATTGCAAGTCTTCTTTTAATTTCTACTGCACAGTCGCCAGAGCTGTTAATGATTGATCCTAAGTATTCGAATTCATTGACACTTTCCAGTTCTTCGTTATCAATTTCAATTTCTGGTTTGGTCTTTACTTTGTCTGTTGTCAATACTTTGGTCTTCTTGGTGTTTAGGTATAGATTCTGGGCCTCGCTGTGTTTTTTGGTGGACAGAAGTAATTGTTCAAGTCCTTCTGGGTTGGTCGATAGGAGGACTGTGTCGTCAGCATATCTGATTTCCGGGATCTGGTACCCGCCGATGTTGCGTTTAAAATTATTAATTCTTTTGTTAACAATGTTACTGCGAACTTAATGACAAGTGATGAGCTTATATGTTAATACCCAAACTGAACAGAAATAAATGCTACATGGATTTATATCTTAACTATTTCAAGCATCCACAAATGACTGTCATAAATACACAAAAAAAAATCATGATTTCTCCGATCAAGTGACATGTTAACATGCATAATAAAAGATACAGATTTGAATATTATATAGAATATATCTCTGCCACGAGTGCCACTGTCAAGGACAGCGAAGGGTAAAAGCAAAACACAAAATGAAGATCTAACACTAAAAACTACTTAACACTTGTATGTAAGGACAACAAAGTAATGAAGTGAAAATAGCAGTTACTTTAAAGAACATGGATCAACAACAATATCTTCTTCTTTGATTCATAACTGCCAACCGCCAAAGCAGTCAGTGGCAATCACGCCTTGTGGCGTCTTGTAGGGCAGCAACAAATTGATTCCACTTTGCTCGGCCGGCGGCCATCCTTCGTACAGTGCCCCAACTCTGGTTCATTCTTTGCATCTCGGCTTCCACAGTTCTCCGCCAAGTTGTTTTTGGTCGGTCTCTCTTTCGCTTTCCCTCGGGGGTCCATAGCATAGCTGTTCTTGTGATGGTATCAGGGTCCCTTCTGAGGACGTGGCCAACCCAACTCCAGCGTCTGCCAGCTATGATGGTGTGCATGTCCTCCTGCTTACTCCAAATAAGCAGATTTTGGTTGCTGATGGTGTTTGGCCAAAAGATTAGGAGAATTTTCCTTAGGCAGATTGTGTGGAAGGATGACAGTTTCGACATTTCCTTCTCTGTTACTCTCCAACATTTCACACCATAGAGAAGCACAGAAAGTACACAGCTCTCATTCAGTCTTAATTTGGTGTTTGTGCTGTACTGGGAAGACTTTCAAATGTTGTTGAGACTAGCAAAGGCTGTTCTCGCTTTATTCATTCTGTTGTTAATGTCCTTGCTTGTTCCGCCATCAGGTGTTACTATGGATCCCAGGTAAGTAAATGTGTCTGTCTGTTCTAACCTCTAGTTCCTTACTGTTATTGGCTCAGGATTGCCAACATTGAGTGTCATGACCTCTGTCTTCTTCAGATTGATGTTCAGGCCAATCTGCTGGCCATACTTATTCAGTCTATCAGTTTTTTCTTGAATGTGTTGATATGAATGTGCGAGTAGTGCAATGTCATCTGCATATTCCAGGTCTTCCAGTGTAGAAAACGTTGTCCATCTAATTCCTCTTGGACTGCCCTCTGTTGTCTGGCGCATCACCCAATCTATGACTGTCAAAAATAATGTTGTTGATAAGGGGCATCCCTGTCGTACTCCTGTTTTCACTTCGAAAGTTACATTACTCAATCCAACACTGCATGCAAAGTTAAAATAGAGGCTTTTTATGATGGAAACAATGCGGCTGGGAATTCCATAAGCCTTCAGTATTTTCCATAGGCTGTCCCTGTGTATGCTGTCAAAAGCATTTTCAAAATCAACAAAGTTAATGTATAGCTGTCTCTGCCATTCTGAGCACTGCTCTATAATGTTCATGAGGGTGAATATATGATATGCACATCTTCTGTTCTTTCTAAAGCCCTCTTTTTCTTTCCTCAGTTTATGGTCAACTGCTTTTGAAATTCTCTGGATGATTATCCTGCCTAGTATTTTGCTGGGAACTGAAAGGAGAGTAATTCTTCTCCAGTTGTTGCAGTCTGCAAAGTCGCCCTTCTTGGGCAATTTGACAATTATTCATTTACTCCCCTCTGTTGGTGTTGTCTCAGTTTCCCAGACTTGTGCAAAAAGTGGTTCTAATAGTTCTGCTGCTAGTTCAGGGTCTGCCTTGAATAACTCAGCATTTAGATTGTCGTGACCAGGCGCTTTTTCCTTTTTAACCCTTTGATAGCTGTGATGATTTCTTCTTTTTGAGAATGTCTGTATTTACGTCTAAGTCACTTTCAGCCTCAGGAACATTCAGCTGAGTCTCTGGTGGTTCCTTATTCAGTGTTTCTCTGAAGTGCTCTGCCCATCTTGTTTCCTGCCCCAGTGCTGTGGTGATGAGATTTCCTTGCTTGTCTCTTACTAACGCTATGTTGTTTGCACCTCGTTTTCCACTGATAGCTTTAGTTATTTTATAAACTGTGCTTTGTTCATTTCTCAGTGCTGCCTCTTCTGCCTGTCTTGCAAGGTCATCCAGAAATGTCCTTTTGTTAGCACGGGTTTACTTCCTTGTCCAGCTGACTGTACTGCTCACTATATATTGCCTCTAACCTGGGAGACTTAGTTTCTGTTTTCTTTCTTTTCATTTCCTTTCTCTTCGCTATGGTGTTTAGCGTATCTGGTGTTATCCAGTCTTGGCTTTTTCTTTCCTGGAATCCCAAGCATGACTTGCTGCTTTCCTTGTATATTGTTGAGATGGTGTTGAATTTCTGGTCGACATCATCTGTCTCTGTTCTTTCCTGGCTTTTTGGTAATTGGATATCGTCTCTTTATGTCGACCACGAAAGCTTTTCTGGTGAGAGGTCCTTAAGTTTCGTGATGTTATATCTTTTCTGTTTGACTGCAACTGGTCCAGCAGTTCTGAGTTTCACCTTCAGTCTTGCTACTACTAGGCGATGATCACTTCCCACATCTGCGCATCTTCTTACTTTCACATCTTGTAATGCATGTCTCAACAGCAATATAGAGAGTTTCAATTTAGTGTTACAAACAATGTAATTGTGTAATACATTTTACAATACTTTAATTGTCAGAGGAACGGGAAAAATTAATTCAAACAATGATCATTCATCCATAACTTTAAAAATCATATTTGTAGATAAAAACTGTTTTTTCTTGACTTGTAGTTTAAACATTCATGCTACATTTCGTGGGCTCAATATCATTTACCTATGTAATTTTACAGTAAAATTTAAGTCTTGCCACAAATTTAATAAGATGGACATTTTAAAAAGGGACAACAATTAAAAGCTCTAACATGTTTATTTTAACGCTGACCTTACATAACTAGTTATGTTAGAACAGCTGCAGAGCTAGACTTGTTACATTCAAATATATTTAAATAGAACAACTCTGTTTGGAAACGTTAACATTAAAAATAGGGAAATTAATATTTAAAAGTCATGGTAATGTGTAAAATATTATACTAAATGAATGTCATATCCTAATATTACAAATCAATGTAGGAAGCTGCAGAAGTCAAGGATGACAAAGAAGCAATAGCCTATGTTAGTGTAACAAAAACACATTTAGAATATTCTAGAATATTTAAAAAAAAACATATTTTCACTATTCACTAACAATACATATTGGTTATTTCATTATCAGTCTGTTTAAATTCACCATGGTCTTATATGAGTAATTTCATTATCAGTCTGTTTAAATTCTCTATGTTCTAATATGAGTAATTTCATTATCAGTCTGTTCAAGTTATCCATGTTCTAATATGAGTAATTTCATTATCGGTTTATTTAAATTCTCAATGTTCTAATGCGAGTAATTTCATTATCAGTCTGTTTAAATTCGCCATGTTCTAATGTGAGTTATTTTATTAACAGTCTGTTTAAATTATCCATGTTGTAAAATGAGTAATTTTATTACCAGTCTGTTTAAATTATCCATGTTGTAAAATGAGTAATTTCATTACCAGTCTGTTTAAATTCTCCATGTTCTAATATGAGTTACTTCATTATCAGTCTGTTTAACATTCTCTTTGTTCCACTATCTCCTAATCCACTGCCAGCTGCTTGGACAGGTTTACTACAGCCCCTTTAGCCAGTAATTTTCATAGTATTCCAAATCAGTCTACATGCTACCACAGTAGACCAAGCTACCACAGTAGACCAAGCTACCACAGTAGACCAAGCTACCACAGTAGACCAAGCTACCACAGTAGACCAAGCTACCACAGTAGACCAAGCTACCACAGTAGACCAAGCTACCATAGTAGACCAAGCTACCACAGTAGACCAAGCTACCACAGTAGACCAAGCTACCACAGTAGACTAACGAGAATACTCATAGCATACTTTACCTGACTCAGCAATCCCCAATTTCACGGTGTTACTGTAGTGTGCAGTGATGGTCACTGTCTAAATCACCAGACAGGAAAATCACAACATGCAAGATAAAATGTTTGAGAAATGTTGCAAATGTCACCAAAGCCCAACCAAAGGAGAAGCAAAAGAATTAGGAAGTTGGAAGGAACAATACCACAACTTCTGAACTTTTTAGATTTTGCCTCTTCTGTCTCATAGCCAAAAGCTGATGCAAACAAAATGAGAATACTGGATGACAGTTCACAGCAGTTAAGGCTAAAAAAAATCCACTGAGAAAAGACAAAGATTATGAGAATAAATGCTGCCTATGATTGCCAGGTTGTACTTAAACAAATGCCAGGACAAGACATGAACTCATACATTACATATATCTTGGCAACATGATAGCCAAAGATGGAGAACAGACTGTGATATCTACATCAAATATTGGCAAGAAAAACTCTCACTGCACTGGGAAACATGGAAATATAAAAGAAACCAAATCCAACAAAGAAACAAAATTAAAATTTAATTTTGCAGCTGGACAGGACATACCCTGAGGACAGCATGACAAGGCAGTACTTGTTCTGATAATCCCCAAGGTTGAAAAAAACAAAAAAAACTGAATCAAATTTACTTTTAAAGGGTTGATAATTGAGTGCAGAGATAAAGCGAAGTCAAAAATACAATCAGAAAGGAACTGGAGACATAATTAATATGGGTAAAGAAGACGTGAATGAATGACACAGGATAGGAGAGTTTGGTTTAACCCATTTTAGGGCATATGCTTTGATGAAGTAGAAGGATAATGGCGATAATAATTTTATTACATGTACAGTACAAGTACGTACACCACAGGTATGCATATCACACCACATGTACAGTATAAGTACGTACACCACAGGTATGTATATTACACCACATGTACAGTATAAGTACATACACCACAGGTATGTATATCACACCACATGTACAGTATAAGTACGTACACCACAAGTATGTACAAGGTATATTACACCACATGTACGGTACAAGTACATACACCACAGGTATGTATATCACACCACATGTACAGTATAAGTACATACACCACAAGTATATATATATATCACACCACATGTACAGTATAAGTACGTACACCACAGGTCTGTATATCACACCCCATGTACAGTATAAGTAAGCACACCAGATGTACGTAAATGATACCAGAGGCATGCATCAAACTAGATATTGACATATCACACCATATATACATCAAATATATGGCGCCACCTCAGGTTGGGCTAAAAAAAGCTCTCACAACAAGCAGGCACGCTGAAAAGGTGCTACTACTATATACATATATAAAACCAGAGGCAAGTATATCACATCAGATGTTTTTATATCACACCAGAGGTACGAAAATCCCACTTGAGGTATGTATATCACACCAGAGGTACGTATATCACACCATATATATTGATATTACACCAGAGGTAAGTATATCACACTAGATATATTTATATCACACCAGATATATTTATATCACACCAGAGGTACACATATCACATCAGATATATGTATATCACACCAGAGGTACGTATATCACACCAGACATATTGCTATCACACCAGAGGTACGTATATTACAACAGATATATTGATATTACACCAGAGGTAAGTATATCACACTAGATATATTTATATCACACCAGATATATTTATATCACACCAGAGGTACACATATCACAATTGATGTATGTATATCACACCAGAGGTACGTATATCACACCAGACATATTGCTATCACACCAGAGGTACGTATATCACACTAGATATATTTATATCACACCAGATACATTTATATCACACCAGAGGTACACATTTCACATCAGATGTATGTATATCACACCAGAGGTATGTATATCCCACCAGATACATTGATATCACATCAGAGGTACGTATATCAGACCAGATATTACACCAGAGGTAAGTATATCACACCAGATTTATTTATATCACACCAGATATATTTATATCACACCAGGGGTACACATATCACATCAGATGTATGTATATCAAACCAGAGGTACGTATATCACACCAGATATATTTATATCACACCAGAGGTACACATGCCGCACCTGAGGTATATATATCACACCAGAGGTATGTATAATGCACCAGAGGTACGTAAATCCCACCTGATGTACGTATATCACATCAGAGGTATGTGTACCAAACCAGGTGTATATATATCACACATGAGGTGAATATATCACACCTTAGGTGCGTATATAACAGACAAATATATATACAGAAGAGATACGTATATACAATGAACTCTTCAAAAATTCAACAATGGCTTCTCATACCCAATTTTAATGTCCCTCCATATCCAGGTTTCTACAAAATTTGACCTGACCGTGGCAGGCTCTTCAAGATTGTTGGGTGAAGTTATTATATCATCAAGTATTAGTGAGAGGCAACATGCAGCCATTTCAGTTTCCCAAAACTCAGCTAATTCAATAGGAGACAAATAAAATAAAGTGCAATTACTCTAACTCAGTCATAATATTGTCAGAAGTACATCATAATTACCATCCATTCTTGTTCTTCCTTGTGAATTCTTACAGCTGTGGCTGTTGTTGTCTACTGATGTCAACTTGAGGCAATGTCTTCAGCTCTGTACATGAGGTGCTAGCTTTGTCCTCTTCTATCATTCCTCTCTAGCAGATTTTTGGCCAGCTCTGTTTTTCTCTATCACCTTACTGCGACTACACAAGTTAGCTGAGTGCATATATCCAGAGTCACAATGTGGATTCGAAGCTGGTAGATCAACAACAGACATGATCTTTTCTCTCCGCCAGTTTCAGGAAAAATCAAGAGAGCAGAAAAGGCCTTTATATATCGCCTTTATAGACCTCACCAAGGCATTTGACCTGGTTATCAGGGATGGACTCTTCAAAACCCTCATGAAAATAGGCTGCCCCACTAAACTGCTGAAAATGATAAAGTCATTCCATGAAGTCATGAAGGGAACAGTCCAATATGCTGGAAGCACATCACAGCCCTTTGACATATGCAGTGGCGTTAAACAAGGCTGCATTCTGGCTCTGACCTTCTTCGGGATCTTCTTTGTCTTGAAACATGCATTGAGAGATGCAACTGAAGGACTTCACACTAGATCAGATGGTCAACTGTTTTAACCTCACATGGCTGATGGCAAAACCAAAAATCAGAAGGGTCACTATGAGACTTATTATTTGCTGATGACACTGCAATCGTCACTCAAATTCAACAGGAGCCTCAGAGCTTGATGAATCGCTTTACTCAAGCATGCAAGGACTTTGGCCTCACAGTAAGTCTAAAGAACAATGTGCTGAGTCAGGATGTGGAAATTGCACCAGTTTATCACTATCGATAACTATGAACTGGCACTGGTGTACCACTTCACATACCTGGGGTCTACCATCAATGACAAACTCTCTCTGGACACAGAAATTGACAGCCACATTGGCAAGGCTGCAGCCACCTTTGCCCACCTCACAACGTATGTTTGGGGAAACTCCAAACTTACAACGAAGACCAAAGCTGCGGTATATAACGTCTGCACCACCAGCAGTTCTATACGGCAGCGAGACATGGACCACCTATGCTAAGCAAGAAATACGGCTCAATAGCTTCCATCTACGGTATCTATGCCACATCATCGGTATTTCATGGAGAGACAAAGTGACAAATGTTGAGATGTCACGTGATGGTCTTCAAAGCATGTATACACTGCTTAGACAGCGCAGACTAGTCATGGAAGATGGTCGTATCCCGAAAGATATTCTTCTTGGATAACAGGCAGATGGCAAAAGAACAGCTGGGCGACCACAGCTGAAGTTCAAAGATGTGTGTAAGAGAGACACGAGGGTACTGGACATAAATCCAGCAATCTGGGAGGATGAAGCTGCCGATCGCAAGAAGTGGCGATGCTGTCTACAGTGCCACCTCAGATTGGGCGAAAAGAAGTTCACACAACAAGCAGAAGAGAGGAGAACGTTCAGGAAAATAAGCAGTGTGTAAGAGGAGATTTACCAGGGGTCAGGTTACACGAGGGGGTAGTATTATTATTATTATTATTAGTGACACTGCAACATTAAATCCAGTCGCTGTGCAGTTACAAAAATTTACGCCCGGGCGAATCGTCACCAGAAAATGTGCTTTTTGAACAATTGGGGCTTAAAGTGTGTAATGCTGCACAGGGATTGTGGAACACATGAGAACCTATGTGCCATGACGGATCTGTACCTGCAATCTATTCGAAAGAAGGCGACTTTGCTTCAACAGTGCCACCTCAGATTGGGCGAAAAGAAGTTCACACAACAAGCAGAAGAGAGGAGAACACGTCGAAAGGAGCATCAGGAAAATAAGCAGCTGAGGGTTGTGACCTCAGGGACGAATTACCATAGTCAGGTTACGACTGAAGGGGCTAGTATTATTATTATTATTATTAGTGACACTGCAACATCTACGATATACAGGGTGTTTATACAGTCGCTGTGCAGTGAAATTTACGCCCGGGCGAGATTACGTCACCAGAAATGTGGTTTTCAATTGGGGCTTGTTGTGTAATGCTGCACACGGGATTGTGGAACACAGCATTGGAACAGAGAATATCATGACGTAAATTTGCATCATTCGTGACGTAATTTCTAAAATATTTTTTCAAATTCACTGCACAGAGACTTTATAAACACCCTGTATAAGACATCTAGTGACATCATATCATCAGCAATATATGAGATGTTATGACATCATAACATCAGTAATACATAACACCTCATATGACATCATGACATCAACAATATACAAAATATCTAGTGACATCACATCATCAGAAATAAATAAAACATCTCATGACATCACAACACCAACAATATAAAACATCTAGAGACATAAACACACCAACAATACAGTATATTTTACACTTAATGATATCTCATCATAATCAATATAGCCGGCATGCAAACTTTGTAAAGGGGTGTGTTTTTTCTTCTTATTTCAAAAAGAAAACTGATTATAATTATTATAATGACAGTTTATGAACAATTCTTCTTTTGTTACAATAGCAATCAAGATATACAAAGCAAAAATCCAGACCCAATCATTTGTACATTTGATACAGCACCAGGGAAAAGCAAGCTTGTCAGAAATAAAACGTTCACTCCCTTGAGACTAAAGCTGGTGCATGTCACAGAGCACTATAAGTGAGTTTATGCCATAGAGCACTATAAGTGGGTTTATGTCATAGAGTACTATAAGTGGGTATATGTCATAGAGCACTAAAGTGGGCTTATGTCATATAGCACTATAAGTGGGTTTATGTCATGCAGCACTATAAGTGGGTTGATGTCATAGAGCAGTATAAGTGAGTTTATGTCATACAGCACTTTAAGTGGGTTTATGTCATAGCGCACTTTAAGTGGGTTTATGTCATACAGCACTATAAGTGGGTTTATGTCATAGAACATAAGAAGTGGGATTATGTCATCAAGCACTATAAGTGGGTTTATGTCATACAGCACTATAAGTTGGTTTATGTCATTCAGCACTATAAGTTGGTTTATGTCATAGAGCACTATAAGTGGGTTTATGACAAAGAGCAGTAGAAGTTGGTTTATGTCATCTTCTTCTTCTTCTTTGATCCTTAGCCGCCGACCGTCAAAGCAGTCAGTGGCCATCACGCCTAGTGGCGTCTTGTAGGGCAACAACAAATTGATTCCACTTTGCTCGGTCGGTGGCCATCCTTCGTACAGTGCCACAACTCTGGTTCATTCTTTGCATCTCAGCCTCCACAGTCCTCCGCCAAGTTGTTTTTGGTCAGCCACTCTTACATTTTCCTTCAGGGGTCCATAGCATAGCTGTTCTTGTGATGGCATTGGGGTCTCTTCTGAGGACATGGCCAACCCAGCTCCAGCATCTGCCAGCTATGATGGTGTGCATGTCCTCTTGCTTGCTCCGAGTAAGCAGATCTTGGTTGGTGATGGTATTCGGCCAAAAGATTCGGTGAATTTTTCTTAGACATGTTGTGTGAAAAGAGGACAATTTCGACGTTTCCTTCTCTGTAACTCTCCAGCTTTCTGCACCACAGAGAAGCACAGAAAGCACACAGCTCTGATATAATCTTAATTTTGTGCTTGTGCTGTATTGAGAGGAATTCCAGATGTTATTTAGGCTAAAAAAGGCTGTTCTTGCTTTGTTCATTCTGTTGTTGATGTCTTTGCTTGCCCCGCCGTCTGGTGTTACTATGAATCCTAGGTATGCGAAGGTGTCTGTCTGTACCAGTTGCTGATTCCTTACTGATATGGGCTCAGGGTTGCTCACATTGAGCGTCATGACCTCTGACTTCTTTAAATTGATGTGTAAGCCCACCTGCTGGCTATACTTATTAAGTCTATCCGTTTTTTCCTGGATGTGTTGATGTGAATGTGCTAGTAGTGCAATGTCATCTGCATATTCCAGATCTTCCAATGTAGAAAATGTAGTCCATCTTATTCCTCTTAGACTGCCCTCTGTTGTCTGGCGCATCACCCAGTCTACGACTATTAAAAATAGAGTGGTTGATAAGGGGCATCCTTGTCGTAGACCTGTCTTCACCTCAAAGGTTAGGTTGCTCTGCCTAACACTACACGTAAAGTTGGCATAAAAAAAAAAGGTAAAGGAACCCGTTACACGCCCATTGAGGCATATTGGGAATATGGTGTTAGGCCCATATTATCTTGACCGTCGGCACACTAGGGGTGATGTGGTCGGCATCACGCCGGCCGCCTTAACCTTCCCAGAGTTGCTCTGGTACCCATTTGGGGCTGGGTCGACCCAGGAGCCGTTTTGTGGCCTAAAAATTTTCCCGCCTCATCTGGGGATCGAACCATAGACCACTGCGCTACGAAGCCAGTGCACTAACCACTATGCTACCGCGGCTCCCTAAAGTTGGCATACAGTCTTTTTATGATTGACACCATGCAGCTTGGAATTCCATAAGTCCTCAGTATTTTCCATAAACTGTCCCTATGTATACTGTCAAAAGCCTTTTCAAAATCAACGAAATTAATGTACAGCTGTCTTTGCCATTCTGAGCACTGCTCTATAATGTTCCTGAGAGTAAATATATGATCTACACATCTTCTGTTCTTTCTAAATCCTGCTTGTTCTTTCCTCAGTTTGTGGTCTACTGCTTTTGAAATTCTCTGTATAATTATCCTGCCTAGTATTTTGCTGGGAACTGAGAGAAGAGTGATTCCTCTCCAATTATTGCAGTCTGCAAGATCTCCCTTCTTGGGCAATTTGACAATTATTCCTTTGTTCCACTCTGTTGGTGTTGTCCCTGTTTTCCAGACTTGTGCAAATAGCGGTTTTAATAGTTCTGCTCCTAGCTCAGGGTCTGTCTTAAATAGCTCTGCATTTAAGTTATCATGGCCAGGAGCTTTTCCATTCTTTAACTCTTTGATTGCTATGATGACTTCTTCTTTTCGTGGAATGTCTGAATTAACATCTAGATCGTTTTCAGCCTCAGGAACATTCAATTGTGTCTCTGGTGGTTCCTTGTTCAGAGTTTCTCTGAAATGCTCTGCCCATCTTGTTTCCTGTCCCTCTGCTGTCGTGATGAGATTTCCTTGCTTATCTCTTACTAATGTAATATTGTTTGCACCTCATTTTCCGCTGATGAATTTGGTTATTTTGTATACTGTGCTTTGTTCATTTCTCAGTGCTGCCTCTTCTGCCTGTCTTGCAAGATCGTCTAGGAAATTCCTTTTGTTGGCTCAGGATTGCCGTTTAACTTCCTTGTCCAGCTGACTGTACTGTTCGCTATATAGTTGCTTTAACCTGCGGGACTTCGCTTCTGTTTTCTTTCTTTTCATTTCCTTTCTCAGTGTTATGGTGTTTAATGTTTCTGGTGTTATCCAGTCTTGCTTCTTCCTTTCCTGGAATCTCAAGCATGATTTGCTGCTTTCCTTATATATTGTTGAAATGGTGTTGAATTTCTGGTCTACATCATCAGTCAATGTCTTTTCCTGACTTTCGGCAAATTGATATCGCTTCTTTATGTCAGCCGCAAAAGCTTTTCTGGTAAGGGGGTCCTTCAATTTGCTGATGTCAAACCTTTTCTGTGTAATTACAGTTGGTCCAGCCCTTCTTAGTTTCACTTTCAGTTTTGCTACTACTAAATGGTGATCACTTCCCACATCTGCACCTCTTCTTACCTTCACATCTTGTAATGCATGTCTCCATCTACTGTTAATCATGGTGTGGTCTATCTGGTTTCTGTCCCGACAATTTGTTGAAGGCCTATGCTCCTTTGGGAGTGGAGGGTTATGAAGAATGACCAGGCTGTTAATACTACAGAAACTTATTAATTTATCCCCATTTTCGTTTGCTGTTCCGCTGCCGCATTTCCCCATTACTCTTTCATTATATGCATTGTGTGTACCAACTTTCGCATTTAGGTCTCCCATTACTACAATAAGATCATATCTTGGTGTGTCTTCCATTTCTTTCTGCAGTTGTTGATAGAATTCATCCTTGACCTCTTCATCGCTATCATTCGTTGGTGCATAGCATTGTATTATTGTAGTATTGGTGAATCTCCCTCTCAATCTTAATCATCAGTCTGGTATGTCATTCAACCTAGTTATTTCCCCTCTTGCTCCTTGTGGGGTCATGAAGCCACCACTGAAGCTAATCCCCTTGTGTCATGATCTCTTGCTGTAGTGGTCTGTGAAGCAATATGTTTTTCATGATGAAGTTGCCATCCCTTTGGACAGCCTCATGTTAAACACTTTTTACGACATGCCCAAGGAAGTTGTAGTCATACTTCATCTTTGTCTAGTCAGTTGACTGTTGGTAACCACAAGGTCAATGATTGTCTAGTCAGTTGACTGTTGGTAACTACAAGGTCAATGATTTGTCTAGTCAGTTGACTGTCGGTAACTAAACAGGTCAATGTTTGTCTAGTCAGTTGACTGTCGGTAACTACACAGGTCAATGTTTGTCTAGTCAGTTGACTGTTGGTAACTACACAGGTCAATGTTTGTCTAGTCAGTTGACTGTTGGTAACTACACAGGTCAATGTTTGTCTAGTCAGTTGACTGTTGGTAACTACACAGGTCAATGTTTGTCTAGTCAGTTGACTGTTGGTAACTACACAGGTCAATGTTTGTCTAGTCAGTTGACTGTTGGTAACTACACAGGTCAATGTTTGTCTAATCAGTTGACTGTTGGTAACTACACAAGTCAATGTTTGTCTAATCAGTTGACTGTTGGTAACTACACAGGTCAATGTTTGTCTAGTCAGTTGACTGTTGGTAACTACACAGGTCAATGTTTGTCTAGTCAGTTGACTGTTGGTAACTACACAGGTCAATGTTTGTCTAGTCAGTTGACTGTTGGTAACTACACAGGTCAATGTTTGTCTAGTCAGTTGACTGTTGGTAACTACACAGGTCAATGTTTGTCTAATCAGTTGACTGTTGGTAACTACACAGGTCAATGTTTGTCTAGTCAGTTGACTGTTGGTAACTACACAGGTCAATGTTTGTCTAGTCAGTTGACTGTCGGTAACTACACAAGTCAATGTTTGTCTAGTCAGTTGACTGTCGGTAACTACACAAGTCAATGTTTGTCTAGTCAGTTGACTGTCGGTAACTACACAAGTCAATGTTTGTCTAGTCAGTTGACTGTCGGTAACTACACAGGTCAATGTTTGTCTAGTCAGTTGACTGTCGGTAACTACACAGGTCAATGTTTGTCTAGTCAGTTGACTGTCTGTAGCTACACAGGTCAATGTTTGTCTAGTCAGTTGACTGTCGGTAACTACACAAGTCAATGTTTGTCTAGTCAGTTGACTGTCGGTAACTACACAAGTCAATGTTTGTCTAGTCAGTTGACTGTCGGTAACTACACAAGTCAATGTTTGTCTAGTCAGTTGACTGTCGGTAACTACACAGGTCAATGTTTGTCTAGTCAGTTGACTGTCGGTAACTACACAGGTCAATGTTTGTCTAGTCAGTTGACTGTCTGTAGCTACACAGGTCAATGTTTGTCTAGTCAGTTGACTGACGGTAACTACACAGGTCAATGTTTGTCTAGTCAGTTGACTGTCTGTAGCTACACAGGTCAATGTTTGTCTAGTCAGTTGACTGACGGTAACTACACAGGTCAATGTTTGTTTAATCAGTTGACTGATGGTAACTACACAGGTCAATGTTTGTCTAGTCATTTGACTGATGGTAACTACACAGGTCAATGTTTGTCTAGTCAGTTGACTGACGGCAACTACACAGGTCAATATTTGTCTAGTCAGTTGACTGTCGGTAACTACACAGGTCAATGTTTGTCTAGTCAGTTGACTGTCGGTAACTACACAGGTCAATGCTTGTCTAGTCATTTGACTGTCGGTAACTACATAGGTCAATATGTCAGTAACTACACAGGTCAATGTTTGTCTAGTCAGTTGACTGTCGGTAACTACACAGGTCAATGTTTGTATCTGATTGTTTGTCTAGTCAGTTGACTGTCAGTAACTACACAGGTCAATGTTTGTCTAGTCAGCTGACTGTCAGTTAAGTTTGAGCTGTGGTCTTTTTGCGCTGGACTGCGCATGACTTGTCTTGCTTCTTTGTCGATCGGTTTCCGCCCACGACTAGTGGGGGTGAGCGATTTGGAATGGCGAAAGAGATGCCTCGTTGAAGAGGGGATCTCCGCTATTTTTGTTCTGTCAGGGATGTGTAGTCCTCTTATGGATATTTCGTTTATTCGGGATAATACCTCTAGTGTATTTGCACATGCCGGGAGGCGTGATATTTCTGTATTTCTTGAAAGCAAGGTAAATTAACATTTTCATTAACTCTATCGATTTTTGGTCGTGAACGATTTCGATTCATAGCCTGTCTGCGAAAGTCGTCGTCACGAGATGTTTTCCTAGCTCACATGTCGCTGCATTGTACTGCATCGGTTGATGCAGGTACCAAAGACCATTACTTGCTACTTTGTTAAATGAACTAGGTTTGGAAAACCTTTATTATCTAGAGGATATTTTTGAGGACATTATTTATACTTCGGCAGACGTGTCTGTCTTGCTGAAGTCAAACTAAGGAGAGTGAACTGATCTCATACATCTGGTTATCTCCTGGCTGTTATAGAAAAGGATGGAGTTGTTCACCTGACTACATTTACAGCACTTTGAAATATAACATGCATCTGACTCATCATTGTAATGCTGTCTACCGTTTATTGCTGTATTGAATGTTGCTGTGATAATGACTGTTTGATGTGCCTACACATTTGCGTAACCATTTTGTCACTGTGGCGTCCACAATAAATAATGAAGAAAAACGTCAACGGCTGTTTCAAGACTCATTGACTTTATACGTCGTGAGTTTACTGACGTCCTATGTGGATTGCCCTGTTATTGTTGCATGAACATTGTTTTGACTGAACACATCTACACACTACACAAAACCAGACATGCGGATGCCATCCATCATCATATGGCATCACGCATCACCAACATTCTGTTGCAAACAGCATGTCCTTTTCTACTAACAGTGAAGGATAAGGTCCTACCACAGGTAACTACAGATCTTTTCTACTAACACTAAAGGATAAGGTCCTACCAATGGTAACTACAGATCTTTTCTACTAACCCTAAAGAATAAGGGCTTACCATCAACACGAAGAAAACAGAAATCATGTACCAACCAGCTCCTGGCACAGTTTATACTGAGCCAATCATCAAGGTTAATGGTGAGAAACTGAATGTTGTGAACAGATTCACATACCTTGGTAGCACACTATCCCAGAACATTGTCATTGATGATGAGGTGAACACCAGGATCTCCAAAGCCAGCAGCACATTTGGCAGACTATACACCAACGTTTGGCATCGAAGTGGCATTAGTCTACAGACAAAGCTGAAGGTGTACAGAGCTGCGGTGCTTCCAGTGCTGCTATATGCATGTGAAACATGGACTGTATACAGGCGCCACGTAAAGAAGCTAAACCACTTCCATACAGTCGGTCTCAGGAAGATAATGAACATCAAATGGCAAGACAAGATCCCAGATACCGCCGTTCTTGACAGAGCTGGTATCCCTAGTATTGATACTATTCTGATGCAGTCACAGATTCGCTGGGCAGGTCATGTAGTCTGCATGCCAGACCATCGACTGCCAAAGATACTCTTTTATGGTGAGATGCAGAAGGGTAAACGCTTCCATGGTGGCCAAAAGAAGCGCTTCAAAGACACGTTAAAGACGTCATTGAAAACCTTTGACATAAACCCAGACACATGGGAAGCTGCTGCGCAAGACCGAACTGCTTGGCGCACATCTCTTCGTAAAGGGGCAGCGGCAAGCGAATCATCCAGAAGAGCAGCAGCGGAACAGCGGAGACAAGCTAGAAAAGACCGTGCAATAAAACCTTCGCATGAAGCAAACATTCCCTGGCCACACTGTCCGAGATCTTTCCAGGCCCGCATCGGGCTCATCAGTCACCTTTGTACCCATAGACTAACCTAACATATTCCTAAATAATTGGATGAACAGAGTGGTCTTCATCACCCGTGATGGACGAACAACACAAAGGATAAGGTCCTACCAATGGTAACTACAGATTATCTCTACTTACAGTGAAAGACAAAGTTCTACCAATGGTAACTACAGATCTTTTCTCCTAACACTAAAGGAGAAGGTCCTACCAATGGTAACTACAGATCTTTTCTCCTAACACTAAAGGATAAGGTCCTACCAATGGTAACTACAGATCTTTTCTCCTAACATTAAAGGATAAGGTCCTACCACTGGTAACTACAGATCTTTTCTACTAACACTAAAGGATAAGGTCCTACCAATGGTAACTACTGATCTTTTCTCCTAACATTAAAGGATAAGGTCCTACCAATGGTAACTACAGATCTTTTCTCCTAACATTAAAGGATAAGGTCCTACCACTGGTAACTACAGATTATCTCTACTTACAGTGAAAGACAAAGTCCTACCACTGGTAACTACAGATCTTGTCTACTAACACTAAAGGAGAAGGTCCTACCACAGGTAACTACAGATCTTTTCTACTTATAGTGAAAGAGAATGTCCTGTTATTTATATATCCGGGTCTATCCTACAAACACTGCAGTGTGACAGAGGGAAAGCTGTAGATGTCACAACAACGTATATAAACCCAAAGTTCTGCACATAGGAAGCTCCCAGTACTGATGTATTGTTGCCATACTGACTTGGGAGACACAACTGATAGATAATTTCTAAATTTTGATGACCAATCCTTGAATTCTTCAATTACACCTTGGACAGTGGGTTGTAATAAAGTCTCATCAAAGTAAGATGGTATCTTGCTACTAATGTATTTAGTTTTATAGACAGACTATTGTCATATCTACTGTATGACTGTCTATGCTATCAATTTACATATGTTGGTTTGAAGTGTACCAAAACTTTGTATAATGAGCAATGGTTATGGATTGATGAGTTTCTAATCGTGAGTATATATATATATATATATATATATATATATATATATATATATATATATATATATATATATATAACTCTTCTCAACAGCTTAATACCTACAGGAATGCCTCTTCACGAGCTAAAACTGGAAGTAGGTACTGTAATCATGCTACTACAAAATCTTATGCCATCAAGGGGACTCTGTAATGGAACAAGATTGATGATTACGCGTCTACATAGAAACATCGTAGAGGCTCGCGAAATAGATGAACTGAACTTAGATACTGTTCTAATACTGTGCATACCACTTATTCCATCTGATACAAACATTCCTTTCACATTAAAAAAAAGACAGTTTCCTATACGTTTAGCTTTCTCAGTGACCATCAACAAGTCACAGGGACAGACTTTTAAAAGAATATGCTTATACTTTCCGAAACTTGTACTCAGTCACAGTCAACTATATGTTGGTCTCTCAAGAGTTAGATCAATGGACTTTCAGGGCAGCTCGGCCACCTTTGGTCCAAACTTGGCATCCAGCTCTCACCTGTGGCTCCTCGTAGCTGTCAGCATGCGACAGCGGCCACCCCCTGGGCAACGGCTTTGACAGGCCGGCTAAACTAGGTGAGGGTAGCCGAATGGTTATAAACCTTCGGTGAGTTAGGGTCTGCCTACCCATGCATGCGAAGACTGGATTCGATAGACTGCGCGGAAGAAACCACCTGTTGGTTCAACGGGCATGATGGCGATTACCAGCAACGTGCTGTGGAGCGTAAGGAGCACGGCGAGGCACGTAGAAAGTCCTGGTCATCCACTGCACCTGACTTCATCTCCAGTCGTCTTGACTTGTCTTGCCACTGGATTGAGATGGACCCAGGCGAGAGAGTGAGGTCGACGAATTGCACAACTCTTCCTCACTCTAATCCAAATCACCACGCAAGTCACTCTTTCATCCATCCACTCACAACAAGTCCTGTGGCGATGGGCGAGCGGCAGGCGTGGGTACGCTGGCAGTCGTAGTCGCAGACCTACACACAGGCGGCTCAGGCCATATGGTCGTCTTCCACTGATCGGAGCAGCAGTGGGATTCGGCAGCCCCCTGAGTGTCTGAGCAGCCCTCTTTAGGAAAGCACTGCTCACCTCCATGGCATGAGGAAGGGGCTAGAAAAGGTGCCCTAAACATTGCCTGCTCCACCATTACCTAACCAGCTTACCGCGGTTGGTGGGTACCCTACTTCGGCGGGCGACATATAAGAAAAAGAAAGGACAGATTTTTCCCCCTCATTCTAGGCGCATGGAATGTGCGCACTCTCCTTGACAAAGACTTTAACGCAAACAGACCTGAGAGACGAACTGCTCTGATTGGGAGAGAACTGGCCAGGTACAACAGTGACATAGCAGCACTGAGTGAAACTCGACTTGCAGGTGAGGGCCAACTTTGTGAAAAGGGTGCAGGTTATACATTCTTTTGGAGCGGAAGAGGAACTGAAGAAAGACGAGAAGCAGGGGTTGGATTTGCAATCAAAACAGCACTTGTTGGCAAGTTAGCGGGGCCCCCAAAGGGAATAAATGACCGACTCATGACGGTCAAGATCCCGCTGCTTTATGGAAGAAAACATGCCACCATCATTAGCGCGTATGCACCAACTATGACAAACCAGGATGACGTCAAGGATAAGTTTTACGAAGAACTACATGCAGTCATTGCATCAGTTCCTAAAGCAGATAAGCTCATCATTCTTGGTGACTTTAATGCAAGAGTAGGCTCAGATAACATCTCCTGGAATGGCACTATTGGAAGGTACGGTGTGGGTCGCTGTAACAGCAATGGACTTCTTCTCCTCCAGACTTGCGCAGAACATGACCTCCTTATCACCAACACCATTTTTCGACTTCCTACCCGCAACAGGACCTCCTGGATGCACCCTCGCTCAAAGCATTGGCACTTAATTGACTATGTAATTGTTAGGAAGAAGGACAGGCAAGATGTCCGGGTGACCAAGTCCATGTGTGGTGCCGAATGTTGGACTGATCATCGCCTCATTGTATCTAAACTTAAAATTCGTATCCAACCAGCCAGGCGCCCTCAGGGGAAGAAAACTCAAAAGAGGCTGGATGTCACCAAACTAAAGAAGACAAAAATCAAACAGTCATTTACTGACACCTTAGAAGACCGTCTCAAATCTATCTCGCTAGACGGCCAAAGTGTGGAAACAAATTGGGCAGCCCTAAGTGAGCAGATCTACAACACTGCTACAGAGGTCCTGGGTCCTTCCATCAAGAAACAAAATGACTGGTTTGATGAGAACTCAGATGATATAAAGCAGATGTTGGCTGAGAAACACCATCTCCATAAAGCATATTTAAATGATCCAAAATCTACATCCAAGAAAGACGCTTTCAACAACATGCGTAGAATCGTCCAACATAAACTACGCCAGATGCAGGATTCATGGCTGAGTAATAAAGCAGATGAGCTCCAAGGCTTTGCTGACAGCCATGACTTGAAAAATTTGTACCTTGCACTCAAAGCGGTCTATGGTCCAACATCATCAGGATCATTTCCCCTCCTTAATGCAGATGGAAAAACACTAATTACAGACAAGGAAAAAATGCTCCAACGCTGGGCTGAACATTTTAATAATATTCTGAACCAGCCATCATCTATTAACGACGAAGCCATCATCCGCCTGCCCCAAATTCCTATAAATGAAGCATTAGATGATGTACCAACTCTGGAGGAAACTAAAAAAGCGATTCATCAACTGTCTAGTGGAAAGGCCCCCGGCTCCGATTCAATTCCTGTTGAGGTTTATAAAGATGGCGGTGCAGTTCTGATAGAGAAACTTCACATGATCTTCCAGCAAATGTGGCAGAGTGAAACCATCCCACACAATCTCAAAGATGCATCAATTATACATCTATATAAACGTAAAGGTAATCGCCAAGACTGTAACAATCATCGAGGCATCTCTCTTTTATCAATCGCTGGGAAGATATTCGCCAGAATCCTTTTGAATTGCCTTACGGCTCATCTTGACAAAGGTCTTTTACCTGAAAGTCAGTGTGGATTCCGGAAAGAACGTGGAACCACAGATATGGTGTTCGCTGCAAGACAGCTACAAGAAAAATGCCAAGAACAGCACTGTGACCTGTACACAGCTTTCATCGTCTTGACAAAGGCGTTCGACACGGTCAATAGAGAGGGTCTATGGAAGATCATGGCAAAATACGGCTGCCCAAAGAAATTTATCACAATAGTGCAGCAACTGCATGATGGAATGCAGGCTAAAGTTCAGGAAAACGGTGAGCTATCAGAGCCTTTCCCTGTCTCAAATGGAGTTAAACAAGGGTGCGTACTTGCACCAACTCTGTTCAGTATCATGTTTTCTGCTATGCTGACTGATGCTTTTAGAAACGGGGACACAGGAATCGACATTAGTTATCGTATTGATGGAAAATTGTTTAACCTTAGGAGGCTTCAAGCAAAAACCAAGGTCAAATCACACACCATCAGAGATCTTCTGTTTGCCGATGATTGTGCCCTCAATGCTGGCTCAGAGGCTGATCTGCAGCATAGTGTGGATAGATTCTCCGAAGCCTGCGCCAACTTTGGGCTTACCATCAACACAAAGAAAACAGAAATCATGTACCAACCGGCTCCTGGCACAGTTTATACTGAGCCAATCATCAAGGTTAATGGTGAGAAACTGAATGTTGTGAACAGATTCACATACCTTGGTAGCACACTATCCCAGAACATTGTCATTGATGATGAGGTGAACACCAGGATCTCCAAAGCCAGCAGCAAATTTGGCAGACTATACACCAATGTTTGGCATCGAAGTGGCATTAGTCTACAGACAAAGCTGAAGGTGTACAGAGCTGCGGTGCTTCCAGTGCTGCTATATGCATGTGAAACATGGATTATATACAGGCGCCACGTAAAGAAGCTAAACCCCTTCCATACAGTCTGTCTCAGGAAGATAATGAACATCAAATGGCAAGACAAGATCCCGGATACCACCATTCTTGACAGAGCTGGTATCCCTAGCATCGATACTATTCTGATGCAGTCACAAATTCGCTGGGCAGGTCATGTAGTCCGCATGCCAGACCATCGACTGCCAAAGATACTCTATTATGGTGAGATGCAGAAGGGTAAACCCATGGTGGCCAAAAGAAGCGCTTCAAAGACACGTTAAAGACGTCATTGAAAACCTTTGACATAAACCCAGACACATGGGAAGCTGCTGCGCAAGACCGAACTGCTTGGCGCACATCTCTTCGTAAAGGGGCAGCAGCATGCGAATCATCCAGAAGAGCAGCAGCGGAACAGCGGAGACAAGTTAGAAAGGACCGTGTAATAAAACCTTCACATGAAGCAAACATTCCCTGCCCACACTGTTCGAGATCTTTCCAGGCCCGCATCGGGCTCATCAGTCACCTTCGTACCCATAGACTAACCTAACATATTCCTAAATAATTGGATGAACAGAGTGGTCTTCATCACCCGTGATGGACGAACAACAACAACAGATCAATGGACTCATTAAGGGTTGTTTCTGAGAAGAATGACATTTTAAATTGTGTTTATAATGAAATTTATGAATGAATATATATAATGCGTTGATGTTTAATTAATAACCTTTAAGATATCATGCTGATGGCGTATGTTATGCTGGGTACAACTTGCTGAAAATAACTGTCAAAAAAGTTTCCAGATTTAAGTACTTTTGACCACCAATAATTATTTCTGTGATATAAGTATTTCTGTGATACAAGTATTTCTGTGATTTAAATATTTCTGTGATATAAGTATTTCTGTGATATAAGTATTTCTGTGATATAAGTATTTCTGTGATATAAGTATTTCTGTGATTTAAGTATTTCTGTGATATAAGTATTTCTGTGATATAAGTGTTTCTGTGATTTAAGTATTTCTGTGATTTAAGTATTTCTGTGATATAAGTATTTCTGTGATTTAAGTATTTCTGTGATATAAGTATTTCTGTGATTTAAGTATTTCTGTGATATAAGTATTTCTGTGATATAAGTATTTCTGTGATATAAGTATTTCTGTGATATAAGTATTTCTGTGATTTAAGTATTTCTGTGATATAAGTATTTCTGTGATATAAGTATTTCTGTGATATAAGTATTTCTGTGATATAAGTATTTCTGTGATATAAGTATTTCTGTGATATAAGTATTTCTGTGATTTAAGTATTTATGTGATATAAGTATTTCTGTGATTTAAGTATTTCTGTGATATAAGTATTTCTGTGATTTAGAATCTTGTCTATCCTTTACTGTGTCTCTACTGGCTTTGGCTATCAAATCTTATGAAATTGTTCACTTCTGCTGCCTATCTGAAACTAAAAAAACTCTACACTATGGGATTCCCTTCCAGTTCTTCTTCTCGCAGCTTCTTTTTGTCCCTCTTGTAGTTCCAACTTTGATAATACATTGGAATTCTTCTGTCTGTGTAAAACCTTTGGTTCCTCTGTCCATTATTAGTGAGACATCATAATGCTTGATTCATCAAACTTCTCAAAAGAACTCATTTTCTTTGAACACTCAGATTTCATCAAATACTTTGACTTCATTCCCACACTTCTCATTTCTTTGGTCAATCCTAACACCAAGCTCTTCATTGTGAAAACCATGTGCCTTCATGGTCACGACATCTAGTCTTGCAACTTCCCTGGCTACCCTACATCAACAACTGCTGGTCTTAGAAGAGATAATGAGTGAGCTTTAATCAGCCAGTCTTAAATACCTGGAAGAAGTTCCTACTGCATCTTTGAAACATTTCACATAAACCTGTTTTTACTTGTTGTCTTCTGTTAATAAAAATAAACAGCTCTTTCTAGTGACCATTATTAAAATATTCTGTTTCTCCTATCTTTCTTTATTTTATTAACTCTAACCAGTTTCCATCACGTCATAAACTAACTATAACTTGATGTCAACTTCAGTAGTCATTTACGGGTTGCACATTTTGACCTTTACTGTACTGACAGTTTCAACTTGCAATAGCATCCTGCCAATACTGTATTGAGTAACACCAGACGGTGGGGCAGGCAAAGACATCAACATCAGAATGAATAAGGCAAGAACAGCCTTCTTTAGCCTAAATAACATCTGGAAGTCCTCCCAATACAGCACAAGCACAAAATTAAGATTATACCAGAGTTGCGTGCTTTCTGTGCTTCTCTATGGTGCGGAATGCTGGAGAGTTACAGAGAAGGAAATGTCAAAATTGTCCTCTTTTCACACAACATGCCTAAGAAAAATTCACCGAATCTTTTGGCCGAATACCATCACCAACCAAGATCTGCTTACTCGTAGCAAGCAAGAGGACATGCATACCATCATAGCAGGCAGACGCTGGAGCTGGGTTGGTCATGTCCTCAGAAGAGACCCCAATGCCATCACAAGAACAGCTATGCTTTGGACCCCTGAAGGAAAGCGAAAGAGAGGCCGACCAAAAACAACTTGGCGGAGGACTGTGGAGGCTGAGATGCAAAGAATGAACCAGAGTTGGGGCACTGTACGAAGGATGGCCACCGACCGTGCAAAGTGGAATCAATTTGTTGTTGCCCTACAAGACGCCACTAGGCGTGATGGCCACTGACTGCTTTGACGGTCGGTGGTTAAGGATCGAAGAAGAAGAAGAATACTGTACTGACCAGGTGTCTAACTATGTAATACTCACGGGATATGTTTTATTTCACAGATTAACCTTGTTAAAGTACGTTGCTGGCTGTGTAGGTTATACAGATGAGGTCTCGGTCACCTTCTTATGATCAAAATATCTATCGTCATTTTAATAAGGGTAGTTTGTTCCTTCTCTGCTGTTACACTGTCATTCAACTGTGCTTTATTGTCAAAGTTATTAGCTAGTGTATCATTTATCTTTGAACTAGTTCACTAACATGACAGCAAATGACAGTCCTGTCATCTGTATCATATAAGTTTATATCAAACAAACAAAAGTATGGTATCAAATGCAAATGACAAGGTATATGATTTATGGAATATGATCACAAGAGAAACTGGACGCATCTGCACATTTTTGTTGTCAGCAAACAAGCAAAGAAAACTGATAATATAGCACAGAAGAAAAGACCCGCTGGATAGGTCCTTAAGGGGTCGGGAAAAAATGTTAAATTTAGCCTGGCCATTCTCTTACTACTGGACATGCATATTATTTTAGCAGCAGAATTCATAACGTAAGCATGCAGTTTCAAAACAGAATGCAATACTGACACCGGAAACATGCTAAAGCTTAAAGCTTTGTTTAAATGCATGTACAAGTTAGATCACTCCTGCAGATGTTACCCGATGCTGCTATTGATCCAAAGCCAGGCTTCAGGAAAGTTTGTCCTAACACGCGCTGGCTCCACAAGTGAATCGGGAGTAAGAGAATTTAACTCCATAGATAATGGAGAATTCAACACTTCTGGCATCTTTCCTGCCATTGCAAAGGCACATTCAACTTTAAAGGCACCACGTTCAGCTTGCAAGTTATTGCACGGGTTTTGAAAAATGTTTCCTGGATTCCAACAATTTCACCGTTAATGGAATGTGAAAATTATAGCTTGTAAAAAAACATGGAAAAAACTTCAAGGATTAGAAAAATAGCACAGCAAATTATAAAAAGGCACAACATTTAAAGGTACAAAATCAGGTTAATGACGAGATTATTATGATAATATAAATAGATGGCAGAGAGATAAGACAGAGAACCAAAACCTTGTTTCTTTCTTTCTTCCTTTGTTCCATTGACATAGGTGGTAGTTAGGAGCAAGTTAAATTAAAATGCTTGATTGTCTCCTGGCATGTTTGTCTTCTAACATTGTCTGCGTCTGCAAAGATGTTTCTTATCATTTCCGAACGTTGTTTTCCCAGCATACCTTTGGTATTCATTTTATTCTTGTTCCTGGGACTGCTCATAAGCACAGAGTGTAATCTTGTCACATGACCATATCACTTGAGCATGGATGTTCTTTACAGTTGTTAGTAAGTCTTCAACTAGTCCCATATTGTCTTCTCAGGTTGCACACACTATCATTTGTGATCTGAGCAGTGTATGAGATTCCAAGAATATTTCTAAAGCATTGTGTTTCCCTTTGTGTCCCTTGTTCCATTCTCAAGTCTAATGTCCACAGTATATTTACATACATTAACATAGAAACAGCAAATGTCTGCATTAATTTGACCCTGATTTTGAGGACTTGTTTTTTTGTCTCTTCAGATTATCATCAGTTTATCATCAGATTATCATCAGTTTGTCTACAGCTGCAGTTTTTCACCATCACTGTTATCCACCTTGATTTCATTCCTTCATCATTAATTAGTTGCCATGTATCTGACCTGGACCTAAGTCTTCAGGGTCACATGACAGTAACCAGATTCCTAGATCAGGAGGAAGGCAGCAAAGACAACAGACATAATGAAATCTACACGTAGATTCTGTAGATAACAAAGTTTCCCACATGTGGAAATCTATATGTAGATAACAAAGACAAAATTTCCCACATGTGGAAATCTACATGTAGATTCTGTAGATAACAAAGACAAAGTTTCCCACATGTGGAAATCTACATGTAGATTCTGTAGATAACAAAGACAAAGTTTCCCACATGTGGAAATCTACATGTAGATTCTGTAGATAACAAAGACAAAGTTTCCCACATGTGGAAATCTACATGTAGATTCTGTAGATAACAAAGACAAAGTTTCCCTCTGTAGATTCTGTAGATAACAAAGACAAAGTTTCCCACATGTGGAAATCTACATGTAGATTCTGTAGATAACAAAGACAAAGTTTCCCACATGTGGAAATCTACATGTAGATTCTGTAGATAACAAAGACAAAGTTTCCCACATGTGGAAATCTACATGTAGATTCTGTAGATAACAAAGACAAAGTTTCCCACATGTGGAAATCTACATGTAGATTCTGTAGATAACAAAGACAAAGTTTCCCACATGTGGAAATCTACATGTAGATTCTGTAGATAACAAAGACAAAGTTTCCCACATGTGGAAATCTACATGTAGATTCTGTAGATAACAAAGACAAAGTTTCCCACATCTGGAAATCTACATGTAGATTCTGTAGATAACAAAGACAAAGTTTCCCACATGTGGAAATCTACATGTAGATTCTGTAGATAACAAAGACAAAGTTTCCCACATGTGGAAATCTACATGTAGATTCTGTAGATAACAAAGACAAAGTTTCCCACATGTGGAAATCTACATGTAGATTCTGTAGATAACAAAGACAAAGTTTCCCACATGTGGAAATCTACATGTAGATTCTGTAGATAACAAAGACAAAGTTTCCCACATGTGGAAATCTACATGTAGATTCTGTAGATAACAAAGACAAAGTTTCCCACATGTGGAAATCTACATGTAGATTCTGTAGATAACAAAGACAAAGTTTCCCACATGTGGAAATCTACATGTAGATTCTGTAGATAACAAAGACAAAGTTTCCCACATGTGGAAATCTACATGTAGATTCTGTAGATAACAAAGACAAAGTTTCCCACATGTGGAAATCTACATGTAGATTCTGTAGATAACAAAGACAAAGTTTCCCACATGTGGAAATCTACATGTAGATTCTGTAGATAACAAAGACAAAGTTTCCCACATGTGGAAATCTACATGTAGATTCTGTAGATAATAAAGACAAAGTTTCCCACATGTGGAAATCTACATGTAGATTCTGTAGATAATAAAGACAAAGTTTCCCACATGTGGAAATCTACATGTAGATTCTGTAGATAATAAAGACAAAGTTTCCCACATGTGGAAATCTACATGTAGATTCTGTAGATAATAAATATAAAGTTTCCCACATGTGGAAATCTACATGTAGATAACAAAGACAAAGTTTCCCACATGTGGAAATCTACATGTAGATTCTGTAGATAATAAAGACAAAGTTTCCCACATGTGGAAATCTACATGTAGATTCTGTAGATAATAAATATAAAGTTTCCCACATGTGGAAATCTACATGTAGATAACAAAGACAAAGTTTCCCACATGTGGAAATCTTCATGTAGATTCTGTAGATAATAAAGACAAAATTTCCCACATGTGGAAATCTACATGTAGATTCTGTAGATAATAAAGACAAAGTTTCCCACATGTGGAAATCTACATGTAGATTCTGTAGATAATAAAGACAAAGTTTCCCACATGTGGAAATCTACATGTAGATTCTGTAGATAACAAAGACACAGTTTCCCACATTTGAAATCTACATGTAGAATTTGTAGATAACAAAGACTAAAATTCCTACTAAAAATATGAAATCTAGGTGTAGAATTTAGAATTTCTAAGACATGAAGAAGACAAAATGTACCATGTTTGTTTAAACATCTAGATGCTCCAATTTCTATGTGGAATGTGTACATCAAAGAGAAGAGTGGAATGTGAACACCACAGAGAAGATGTACATTCACCAGACATCAATGAAATCTATTCATGAAGTATCTTGGTAACACACGTACCACACAGTAACATTTACTTACGGATTGGCTCCTGGTAATGGTAGACTAGAGCATCAGTGATCACGCTGACACCAGCATTCTGAAATTGAATTTAGAGGTGCTCAATTTGTGTTACAGGTGATGATGATTGTAGTGGTGGTCAAAGGTTGTTTGGTTTTGGTCCATTGCACAAGAAAACTGGTGTACATCTTTACATGGAATACCCGGTTCAACCTAGGTATGGATGGGAGGGGGTTGTGGTCCATTTGGGTCTTGACTTAAAAGTGTCACCCTTCTGTTGATTTTTTTTTTGCTGTTGCCTGCACTGTGAACTGAGCCCATTCCATCTTGGTTGCAATAAGTACAATAGCTATTTCCCCCTGAGTTTATGCATTCTGTAAATTTGAGATGTTTAGTAACTCTTTCTGTTCAACAAGACATACGCATGCCACAAGAGTGTAAGCCAGTTTGGTTCTATTAAGATTATTTCCTGTCTACACTATTTTTAGATAATTTAGGTAGTCCAATAGCAGATACTGCGAAGGGGAGTGAAATGTTACAGACTTCACTATACTAGGTCCAATATCGAGAGATGGCGTGACCAGTTCCCTTCTTTGCTGACTTATCCTTTTCTAACTCAATTGCAAAGCCAGGTACCCATTTACAGCTGGGTATACTGAAGCATGTCGATACCGTGAATTGCAGCCCAGCACCTTTGCTGTGAGAGACCAGCACTTTAACCACTCTGTCAACCAGACGCTTGTCTACACCATACTAAATATGAAACACTTTCAAACATTCTCCAACCACTCTACAATAATGGTGTACACATAGATTTGTTACAGGATGGATTTGGCGACCACTTCTCCATCTCTTCTCCACTCATTCTCAATTGAAGTGAGGACTGATTACCTGGAATTTCTGGGTCGACACATTTCTTTCTGCTCGTATCAACCAGATATTTGATTTTGTCAAATCCTTTGACACTCCTTGTTTGCGTGGGCTCTGCACAGCTTTGCTGAGATTAGCGCAGGTAAAACCCATACGGGCCTGGTCAGTTTCGCATTTAGTTTTGTTTGCACAAGCAAGGGATATAGAGATTACTCGTCTGTGCGACACATTTTGGACAGACATGAATGACATAATCATTTCCGGTTCACCTGTGTCAGAGGAAAGTAAGATGTTACATCTAAAATACATTGTCGAATGAGTTTACAGATGTGTGAGTTTGCATGGAAGGCAATCGGATGTTTTATTTCCATATAAGGGAAAGGTATCCTTTGGCATCATGCACATAATTTTTCCTACGAGGAAATATTTGAAATTACCCTACCTAAACATGCATGTTTGAAATGATTGGAGCCCTGCTTAGCCTCGTAACAAACAAATGCTGGGGAGGACAGGCAATATAACCTGACCTTTTTGCAGTTTTAAGACACTGTGAAAATTCACTCGTGTCAAGAAGACCATCAGACTGCCAGAACTAGAATCAGATTTCATATATATCAGACCGGACTTTATGGAACATCTTGAAGGACTTAAAGAGCCCAGGAAAACCATTTTAATATGGAAAACCAGGATCTTAGGAAACTGAAAACACGGAGTCATAGTGGGAATTCATTTTTAACATAACAATACCCCAGAAACGTGTAAAAAAGGCATCTGCTAGTGCCTTAACTTTATTCCTCTGAGCAAACAGTCTGTGAGCCAAGATTGGCATAAGTTATACACTTTAAATTCTATATTTTTCTTTACTAACATGTGAACTAAAATGTATGTGTTGCCACGTGAATATTTGTATGTGAAAGTTGCTAGTGGATGTCCAAGTCATGTGAGGCTGGCAACCTCAGCATATAGAATGATGATTTCATGAACCACCACTTGAAGGGCTGATGACTGCTTTTTTGCTAGTTTTTTAAAGAGAACTAAAAGCATGGGTAGTCCCAAGTTCCAGATGGAGCAGGGAGAGAAAGATAAAAGAAATGATGTACATTATAACTATAATATTTACACTTTCAAACCAGTGTAAACGTCTATGTAAACATATTCACTTTAAAATTAATGAAAGTTTCAAGCTTTTCAACCAGTATAGATGTAAATGAAAACATATTCAATCTATATTGTGAACATTTTCCAGCCAGTGTAGATGTAAATGTAAACATATTCTGTCTATACTATTAACCTTTTCATTTGAATATAAAGTGAATATAAAGCTATTCAATTTAAATGTAAAGAAAGTTTTCTCTTGAGGGAGTAAGCTTAATTCTCATCGAGGGTAAATTCTGAGGTAGATGGGATGGTGGAATAGGACGATGGGAACACATAAGTATGTGTCGGGAAACGCAATACTAAGAGGGTATTCGTTTCTATTCTTTTACCACACTAGTTGGTGGTACCAGCTAAGGGTACTAATCTCTGGAACAAAGTGAGTTACTCCCTGATCTTACTTGGAACATGCTGCGCCTTTAATCTTGACCAGGGATGCGAGAACTCCAGTGACCTTATTGCACAGAACCCAAAAACCCAGCGGTAGCAGAAACTACCATTTGCAGCTAAGTCAAACTTAAAAGCTGCCAAGTGACTTTCTTTCATAAAACACTACCATCGCACGATGATGAGTATTTTCTGTTAAAGATTATTCAATTTTTTAAAGCTGTTAAACTTAGTTGATTATTAAATCTGTTACCGTATTTGTAAATATACAAATTTAACATCGATTTAATCATTTTGAATGTACTGCATGTTTGTCTCAGTCAATTTACTAAATACACTCTAAACAGAGCTATACCAGAATAATAAGAATTCCACTGAGTAAATCAGAGTGAGGGCTTGAACGAGCCGAAATTAATCATTGCTTAATTCTTCATAAAAGGCGGTGGATCAGATATAAGTTAACAATCGCCCTGCCCAATGCAGCATTGTTCTTGACTTCTGAAATATCTAATGAAAACTCCCTTGAGATAGAAGTATCATTATCCTTCTATCTACAACTCTGCCAAGAGTAATCTTGTGCAAAGGTAGACACCTTTGAAGACCCATATTAGATACTCTTGAGTTTTAGCCACTGTTGGACCACTACTGCAAAGCAGGGGAGGCAATTCCATGTCAAGATTATTCAGAAATATTTTCTCAAAAATGAATATGTTTACTGCCTGATTAAAAATTCACCTGTGGAAACAAGTGATAAATAAAAACTAGAATTTATTTTGTTGACTGGGTGAAACCTAAAAAAAAAAACTGGCTGGGACAGAAAGAGTTAAGATAAGAACTTGTGTATTTCGATGACTTGTTGCAAATTCCACAACCATTGCAGTTGTTTCATAGACAGCTTGACACCTTTTCCACAGTTTGGTCAAGACTTTTAAAGAATATTAGGTCTTGAGATTACTGAATTCACTGGCAATTGAACTCAAAAGAATAAACAATATTAATGGGTCAAGACAACACAATAGAAAGATGGACAGAACACACATAAAGGACCTCTATCAAAGATCAGAATTAAATGCATAAAGATAGCAGCTGTGAAGGACTACCAATACTTGTGACAACATTTGAGGATGTGAGTCTCCACATGAAGAAAGGCAAGTCACTGGGCCAGATAATATAACAGGGAAATGGAGGATGTGGGAGAATCTTGAATGGATACAATAACAAAAAAATGTTGAGTGACATCAACAACAGTGGATAACCTACTTGGTGGTGGTCTACCAAAATTCATTTTCATAGCTTTGTCAGAGAAACCTGAAGACATTGAATGCCATGACCACCATACAATTTGTCTTATGAACCAAAATATTAAGAATTATAGTGAGAACATTGAGAAGCAGAATAAACCACTAAATGGCGATGAACAATGTGGATTTGTAGAAGGCAAAGACAAAAACAACACCATATGCTCGTATATTATAACAACATTAGTAGAAATAGCTTTAGAAGTAAAAACAGACTGAAAGAAGTATTTTTAGATATAACAGGGAATTAGGCAGTGATGTGTACTGTGACCTGATTTTTTTTCAATAAGAACAGTGAAAATATAATGAGATCCCTAGAGGACATGCAGGGAATATCAAAAGGTGGACATAATATAAACAACCTCATGTACGCTGATGATACAATATTTAAAAGCAACAGTGAATAGGAGTTACAAGAAATGATTGATACAAAAGTGATAGAAAGGAGAAAAAGGTCTTAGTCTAAAAAGCAGAAAGAACGAAGTCATTGTCATCTAAAAGAAGAAGACCTTAAGAATACACTATTGAAATAAATAAGTCACCTGTGAAACAAGTCATTAGATTCAAATACCTGGGCATGTTATGTAACATCAGGCCAAGGGTGCATCTCAAAAGTGAAGAGTAGAATATCCTAAGTAAAAGCAGTGTTCCATAAAATGAAAAGTGTTTTATGCAACGAACCCTTGCCAAGGGAAGTAAGACAGTGAGTTCTCCAGTGTTGAACATAGCCAATCCTGTCTTACGGAAGTGAGTAATCAACAATCAGTAAATATGTCAGAAAATCCCTGGAGGCTACAGATATGTGGTTGGTTTTACAGACGAATGTTAAAAATACCATGGGCAGCTTGAGAAAAGTCATGAGGATGTTCTGCGTGAAGGAAGTTTTTTATTTTTGTACTTTCTTTGGGTTTATTGTAAAATAGAAGACTGGAATATATCGCGACAACAGGAAAGATGAAAGGAAAAATAAACTCAGGATGACAAAGAGAGAAGATACTGAATAGTTCATCATCATCATGGCATAGAAATAGGTCAACAATAGAACTGATATACTACACTACAGACAGGAAGCTGTGGAGAGACATCATCACCTATGACAGCTAGTATGGTACTTGAAGAAGAAGAAGAGATCACTATAATGTACTGTTTATCACTATAATGTACTATTTATCACTTTAATGTACTGTTTATCACTATAATGTACTGTTTATCACTATAATGTACTGTTTAGTTTCATATGTCTGTTAGTACCTTAAAGATTTGTGCGGCATCACTGCCTCCATAGAAAATGGGAAAAGGCCACCAGATAGATCGCTTCCTCCTTATGCAGTTGAAGCAGTCAATAATGGGTCGGCCATTGTGGCTCACTGGCTCAATTGTGTCATAAGCTTCAAGTTCCTCAATGACCTGTTGGATGATTGTGGATAATTACATATTGCAGTAATTACCTGGCAACAGAAAAAAACAGATAACCCTTTGAAGATATGTATCTATTTATGTACATTTGTGTGTGTGTGTCTGATGTCATAAACTGAGTGACTGCACCATCAGAAAAGACTTGCCTATATTTCTGAACCATCTCCAACATGTTTGTTTTTTATCCACCAGTTGTACAGAAATGTGTATTAGAGTTTCAGACATATTAGTTTAAATGTTTTGTTTTAACTTTAAAAAAAAAAAAAAACCCAAACAAATATATAAAATGTGATGAATGTTTTGTCTTGAATTGTCTGACCACGTTCGTGTCTCAAACTGACACATGTAGCACTTCAAATGTTATCTGCATCTTTATCATACATCATTTTATAGAACGTACATGTAGTATGTATGTGAATGTATTACAAAACAGATTCTACTTTACTAACACTGCCAGGGAACAAAATTATGCACAGTGTTATAATGCAAATATGTAGATCCTGTGATCTGCTATTGAAAAACCTTGGATGCCTATATCCAATACTTACGTCATCCGCAGTGACATCATTTCCAGACTTCAGGAGTAGAACACTTTGATCTATAGCCATAACAAAGGCAGCAGAAAATGGATCAGCATGAACAGTCACCTTGACTTCATCCCCAGGTTCAGCATCAGTTGTATTGAAGCTGATTGAAACCTACAAATGATTTAGCAGAAAAATAAAATCAACAAAATACTGTATTAAGATATGTTTTTGTGCTGAAGGCATTAATAAGTCATAGGAAAGATGTAGTTGTCCCCAGCCAACCACAAGTAGGAATTTGTCTAAAATCTGATTAAGTGAATGGATTGTGTATTCCCAGGTGGTGACTTTGTAGAATCAACCAAACCACAGATGAGAGCAGTTTCCATAAATGAAATATCCACTATTAAACCCATCTACACTGCACACAAGCTTTCAGTTTGGAAACAAAATCGTTTCCCTGAAATGATAGAAAACATTCCTGGAATTGAAAGAAAAAAGAGCCAAACTGCAACAGAAAGAAAATCCATAGCGACAAAATACATAGAAAAACATTACCCACGCAACACCTGGACCTATGCTTACACAGATGGATCAGCAACAAATGCAACAGAAAATGGAGGTGGGGGTGTCTGACTTTTGAGGAGGCAAAGAGTTTTATCAGAATCAGATACAGAAACAAATGGAATGTAGAACATCCAGGTCACACACAGAATGATGCTTCCTACCTGCTCAACAGAAGAGAACAAGTGGTAATCTTCAGACTCCGCACTGGCCACAACAGATTGAGATACCATCTATTCAACAAGCTAAAGATAGGGACCACCGATCAGTGTAACTGTGGCACTGATAAAGTGACTGCTGAACATCTGCTTCAAAGTTGCCCCTTATATGTGGTACAGAGAAAGTGCATATGGCCAACGCCAGCTCCTTTCGTGGAAAAGCTTTACGGGGATTCAAATAGCCTCAAACTGACTACTGCTTTCTTTGAGAACATTCAAGTGGACGACGTTTGAGAGTGGACGACGTCTGAGAGTGTACGAAGAAGACGAAGAAGATGGTGACTGTGACGGTAGCCTTATACGACGTCAGCATTTTCAGTTTATGTGGCGCATATGTAGATGTCATGTTTGTATTTAGTGGTACATATAGACATCTTGTTTGTATGTAGTGGTACATGTAGTTTGTATTTAGTGGTATATGTAGATGTCATGTTTGTATTTAGTGGCATTTGTAGATGTTTTGTTTACATTTAGTGATATATGTAGATGTCATGTTTGTATTTAATGGCGCATGTAGATGTTTTGTTTGTATTTAGTGGTACATATGAATATCTTGTTTGTATGTAATAGTTCACTTAAAACCTTCCTGAGCTGTCAGGGCAGTGAAGCAAGCAGACTTGATCAGGGTGAGATTTTCAAACATTCCATTTCGTTCAAATAAAAGAAAGCACAAAATCAAACAAACATGATTTGTAAAAGATAGCATAAATCAAACCTTATTTTTGAAAGACAGTATCAACCAAATATTATTATAAGAACACAGTATCAATCAAACCTTATTTTTGAAAACTCCACTGACATCAATACTGATGCTGTCTGTGACAATTTCCCCATCAGTTCTGACACAGTACACAACAATACGGGCACTGGGAGCCATGTCTGAATCTGAGGTTATGGAGAACACATGCTGCGTCTGATTCTTGGCATCAATACTTCCTGCCTTGACAATACTGCCTCGAGACAGCACCTGTTGGATAAGACGGAAATAGGTACGGTTGGCTGGTTTTTTTTTTTGTAATGAACATGATGATAAATTTGTGATAGCCACGATGACTATGTTGCTAGGATATGTTTATCTCTCTCCACCCTGACCCCACAATAATGTCATCTCTCCAGCCTGACCCCACAAAAATGTCACATCTCTCCAGCCTGACCCCACAAAAATTTCACTTCTCTCCACCCTGACCCCACAGAAATGTCATCTCTCCAAACTGAACCCACAAAAATGTCACATCTCTCCAGCCTGACCCCACAAAAATGTCACATCTCTCCAGCCTGACCCCACAAAAATTTCACTTCTCTCCACCCTGACCCCACAGAAATGTCATCTCTCCAAACTGAACCCACAAAAATGTCACATCTCTCCAGCCTGACCCCACAAAAATGTCACATCTCTCAAAACTGACCCCACAAAAATGTCACATCTCTCAAGCCTGACCCCACAAAAATGTCACATCTCTCCAGCCTGACACACCCCCCCCCCACCACCCCACCCCCCCCCCCCCCCCCCCCCCCCCCCCCCCCCCCCCCCCCCCCCCCCCCCGCGCGCAAAAATGTCATGTTTCTCCAGCCTGACCCCACAAAGATGTCACATCTCTCCAGTCTGACCCCATAAAATGTCATATCTCTCCAGCCTGACCCCCAATAAATGTCACATCTCTCCAGCATGACCCCACAAAAATGTCACATCTCTCCAGTCAGACCCCATAAAAATGTCACATATCTCTAGCCTGACTCCACAAAAATGTCAAATCTCTCCAGCCTGATCCCACACAAAAAAAAAACCATGTTCCTCTGATTTATGTTCCCTTGTACCTGACTTGCTCACTTGCTTCAACTGGTTCACACCAAACCCTGCTGTTCTGCACCATCCATGTCATCCTGACTATTCTGTGCCTCCAGTTCTTGTCCCCATGTCATCCTGACTATTCTGTGTCTCCATGTCATCCTGACCGTTCTGTGTCTCCAGTTCTTGTCTCCATGTCATCCTGACTATTCTGTGTCTCCATGTCATCCTGACTATTCTGTGTCTCCATGTCATCCTGACTATTCTGTGTCTCCAGTTCTTGTCTCCATGTCATCATGACTATTCTGTGTCTCAAGTTCTTGTCTGCATGTCATCCTGACTATTCTGTGTCTCCAGTTCTTGTCTGCATGTCATCCTGACTATTCTGTGTCTCCAGTTCTTGTCTCCATGTCATCCTGGCTATTCTGTGTCTCCAGTACTTGTCTCCATGTCATCATAACTTCTGTGTCTCCAGTTGTTGTTTTCATGTCATCCTGACTATTATGTGTCTCCAGTTGTTGTCTCCATGTCATCTTGACTGTTCTGTGTCTCCTGTTCTTGTCTCCATATCATCCTGACTATTCTGTGTCTCCAGTTGTTGTCTCCATGTCATCCTGACTATTCTGTGTCTCCAGTTGTTGTCTCCATGTCATCCCGACTATTATGTGTCTCCAGTTGTTGTCTCCATGTCATCCTGACTGTTCTGTGTCTCCAGTTCTTGTCTCCATGTCATCCTGACTATTTCTGTCTCCATGTCATCCTGACTATTTTGTGCCTCCAGTTCTTGTCTCCATGTCATCCTGACTATTCTGTGTCTCCATGTCATCCTGACTATTCTGTGTCTCCAGTTCTTGTCTCCATGTCATCATGACTATTCTGTGTCTCAAGTTCTTGTCTTCATGTCATCCTGACTATTCTGTGTCTCCAGTTCTTTTCTCCATGTCATCCTGACTATTCTGTGTCTCCAGTTCTTGTCTCCATGTCATCCTGACTATTCTGTGACTCCAGTTGTTGTCTCCATGTCATCCTGACTTCTGTGTCTCCTGTTCTTGTCTCCATTTCATCCTGACTATTCTGTGTCTCCAGTTCTTGTCTCCATGTCATCCTGACTATTCTGTGTCTCCAGTTGTTGTCTTCATGTCATCCTGACTATTATGTGTCTCCAGTTGTTGTCTCCATGTCATCTTGACTATTCTGTGTCTCCAGTTCTTGTCTCCATGTCATCTTGACTATTCTGTGTCTCCAGTTCTTGTTTCCATGTCATCCTGATTATTCTGTGTCTCCAGTTCTTGTCTCCATGTCATCCTGACTATTCTGTGTCTCCAGTTGTTGTCTCCATGTCATTCTGACTATTATGTGTCTCCAGTTGTTGCCTCCATGTCATCATGACTATTATGTGTCTCCAGTTCTTGTCTCCATGTCATCCTGACTATTCTTTCTCCAGTTCTTGTCTCCATGTCATCCTGATTATTCTGTGTCTCCAGTTCTTGTCTCCATGTCATCCTGACTATTCTGTGTCTCCAGCTCTTGTCTCCATGTCATCCTGACTATTCTGTGTCTCCAGTTCTTGTCTCCATGTCATCTTGACTATTATGTGTCTCCAGTTGTTGTCTCCATGTCATCCTGACTATTATGTGTCTCCAGTTCTTGTCTCGATGTCATCCTGACTATTCTGTGTCTCCATGTCATCCTGACTATTCTGTTTCTCCATGTCATACTGACTATTCTGTGTCTCCATGTCATCCTGACTATTATGTGTCTCCAGTTCTTGTCTCCATGTCATCCTGACTATTCTGTGTCTCCAGTTCTTGTTTCCATGTCATCCTGACTATTATGTGTCTTCAGTTCTTGTCTCCATGTCATTTTGGGTTTCTCTTACCCTGGAGATTCCACAACAAAGACTGTCTTGTAATACTATCATCATGTTCCTCAGCGTATCGTCTATCCACCTACAGCATCTTGACATCACCTCTTCTTCCACAATATCTTTCTAGTTGGTCATTTTGAACTGTTTGGACTGGCAACAAAATATTGTCTTTAGCTAAATTTGTGAAAGGTATTTTTTGTCTGGGTCTAGTGTCAGATCTACATAATCACAAAACATCACTTGAAATGGCTGCTAATTACTGCTAGCTACTGCGGCTGCTAACCTGATAGACCAAAGTTGTCAGGGGCTGGGTGGCGTTCACTTTGAATGCTATAGCATCTCCAGCCTATGGGAAGAGATCAGTCATGGACACACAAGATACTTTAGTGATTGAATGTGAGTTGTATAGAGATTACGAGGTGAGTAAAACAGATGAGTTAGTGATTGAACATCAGTTATTTAGAGATTAAGATGTGAGTAAAAATATTATTGAATTAGTGATTGAACATGAGTTATGTAGAGATTATGAGGAGAGTAAAACATAAATGAATTAGTGATTGAACACGAGTTATACAGAGATTATGAGGTGAGTAAAACAAACAGCAGAATGCTTTTAATAATCAGTAAGCAGTGAGAAAACAGGCACGCAGATGCACTGAGAGACACTGGCTGATGGAGAGATACACAGAATAGCAAATAAGGTGACTGAGTGATAGATAAATGTAGAGACAGAAAAACTTACTTACTACTTACTTAGTCGTTCCCCTTCTACCGTGAGGTGTAGAGGTTTGGAAGAGAGAGCGCCAGACTATTCTATCAGCTGTCTCCTTCCTGGCCTGGTTCCATTCTAGTCCTCGGTCCTTCAAAGATTGTCTAATGTTGTCCTCCCAGCGGACTCTGGGTCGTCCTGGAGGTCTGGATCCCTGGCTCTTTGTTTCCCATGCTTGTCGTGGTAGCCGATCTTCTCCCATTCTGCAGACATGGCCAAACCATCTTAGTTGGGACTGTTCTATTTGGGTCTGCAGCGGATGGGAGTTTAGGCCTTGACGGATCGTCTGGTTGCGGACCATGTCTCTTCTTGTTACTTCAACCACTTTCCTCAGATACCTCATTTCTGAGGTTTGGATCTGGCTTTTGTGGGTTGTAGTCATTGCCCACGACTCACATCCATATGTCAAGACTGGGACATAGGTGGAGCGGTATACAGCCATCTTCGTTTTCTTACCAACCTCTTTCTTGTTGAGGAATCCACGATTTATGGCCTGAAAAAGTCTCCCAGCCGCTGCTTTTCGAGTGGCCAACTCTTCTTTGATGCCTCCCTTTCGGTCTTTAATAGCTCCGAGATATTTAAAGTGGTCGACCTGCTCCAGGACCTGTTCTCCCAACTTAATCTGATGTCTTCTTTCTTCTCGTGATATCACCATGGATTTTGTTTTAGAGACAGAAAAACACAGACACAAATAAACATAGGGAGACACAGATAGATGGGTATATACATAGACAGAAAGTCAGACAAACAGAAAGACGTATTGATAGATGGGCTATAGGAAGATAGATGCAAGGCTCGTGAGCTCAAGTTTCCACATTTGGCTATTGATACTGACCCTGCATAGCCAACAACTGATTCCACTAACCAGACTATTATTATAAACCTGCTGAAGCTTCTAACCATAACATTTAATTTCACAAACAGTATCTTCTGCCTCCAACCACCCACACTCTTCAAGAGAAATACTAAATAGCCTCCTTTCTCCCCTGGTGAGCAATATAAAAGTAGGTGAAGTACAATTGTACAAGGGCAGAAGTACAAGACTTACAGTAAGTTCTTTGTTTGTGAGATAGATGAATTCCTGTGACTTCTGCTTACATGAAAGATGTGTAACTAGGGCATATTTTTTCAGTTCAAATATGTGCAACATAAGAGCATCAGCCTGGACAAATGAAAATTACATTCAATGATCTACAGCCTTTGTAAATCATAAAGTTAAGTAGTAAAGCAGTCTTCCAGTCACAACTGACTGTGGGGATAATACTCCTTTGGAGTGACAATCCTCTGCTTCATTTTGTTTGGTGTTCCTAATGACACCTACTTTTTTCTTCTCTTTGTTGCAAGAGCTTCTTTTCACCCAATCTGAGGCGCTGCTGTAAGGAGCATCACCATTTGGTGTGATTGACAGCTTCGTTCTCCTAGGATGGTAGATTTATGCCCGATGCCTTCATGTCTACCTTGCACACGTCTTTGAACCTCAGCTGCTGAACCTAGCTGTTCTCTTGCCATCAGCCATGAACCTCAGCTGCTGAACCCAGCTGTTCTCTTGCCATCAGCCATGAACCTGAGCTGCTGAACCCAGCTGTTCTCTTGCCATCAGCCATGAACCTGAGCTGCTGAACCCAGCTGTTCTCTTGCCATCAGCCATGAACCTGAGCTGCTGAACCCAGCTGTTCTCTTGCCATCAGCCATGAACCTGAGCTGCTGAAACCAGCTGTTCTCTTGCCATCAGCCATGAACCTGAGCTGCTGAACCCAGCTGTTCTCTTGCCATCAGCCATGAACCTGAGCTGCTGAACCCAGCTGTTCTCTTGCCATCAGCCATGAACCTGAGCTGCTGAACCCAGCTGTTCTCTTGTCATCAGCCATGAACCTGAGCTGCTGAATCCAGCTGTTCTCTTGCCATCAGCCATGAATCTGAGCTGCTGAACCCAGCTGTTCTCTTGCCATCAGCCATGAACCTGAGCTGCTGAACCCAGCTGTTCTCTTGCCATCAGCCATGAACCTGAGCTGCTGAACCCAGCTGTTCTCTTGCCATCAGCCATGAATCTGAGCTGCTGAACCCAGCTGTTCTCTTGCCATCAGCCATGAACCTGAGGAGTTGAACCCAGCTGTTCTCTTGCCATCAGCCATGAACCTGAGCTGCTGAACCCAGCTGTTCTCTTGCCATCAGCCATGAACCTGAGCTGCTGAACCCAGCTGTTCTCTTGCCATCAGCCATGAATCTGAGCTGCTGAACCCAGCTGTTCTCTTGCCATCAGCCAGTTGTCTGTAGAAGATATCTTTGGGGATGCAATCATCTTCTTTGCAGCAGACTTGGCTAAGCCAGTGTAGTCCATGCTGTCTACCATGCTGTCTACCATGCTGTCTACCATGCTGTCTAAACAGTGTATACATGCTTTGAAGGCCAGCACGTGACATCACCTTGACATCTGCCACTTTGTCCTTCCACGAAATATCCAGGATGTGGCGTGGACACCGTAGATGTAACTACAATAATGTATAACAGAAAACAAACATAACTTTAACTTGTAACAAAGAACTGTTTGATTTCCTGTCCCTCCAAAACCTTACCTCAGGCCTCTCTATTGCAAAAGCCTGACTTAATTCAGTGAGCCTTAATAATTTCATGTTGTCGACGTTATAGGACAATTTTCTGGACTAGTAAAATGGGTGTCATTTGTGAGGATGTGGTTAGGGGGCCACAGAATTTAAAACAACTTTATATAACTAAAATGTAGCACAGGAACATCACAATTGTACAAGTAGTACTGTATAAACAACAACACATTCATCATCATCATCTCCTACTTCGCTCCTTGTGATGTATGGATCCATCAATGCAGGTGGCTATCTTGAGGAAGCCTACGTCAAAGCATGTGGAATATCTCTCTCTCTCTCTCTCCTCACTCAACAAGAAAGAAAAACACAAGACAATCAGGTCAGCTTGGATGCTCAGCCCCAACAGGAGTAGCAGATTATCTTACCTGAATAGCTGAAGATGTTTCCAGGAACAACTGAATGTATGAGTCGCTCAGAGAGTAGCTCTTTCCCAGATTCAAAGTAGTTGAAACTCCTTGAAACTCAGCCTGGTGAATATAAAAGGCATTGAATCAACAGCTCCTTATGGGGAAGGGGAAGGGAGGTGGGTTAGCCAAAGAGAAACAGAGAGAGAGAGAGAGAGATGGGAGGGAGGGAGAGAGAGAAACAGAGAGAGATAGATGGGAGGGAGGGAGAGAGAAACAGAGAGAGAGAGAGAGATGGGAGGGAGAAAGAGAGAAACAGAGAGAGAGAGAGAGAGATGGGAGGGAGGGAGAGAGAAACAGAGAGAGAGAGAGACAAGGAAAGTATATAAAAATAGGAAAGGAACACTCCATTCTTGACAGTGCAGGGATGTTATGGTCAGGAGTTAAGCTAAAAAAAATGTTGACAGACAGACACAGACGCACGCGCACACACATACACACACACACACACCTGCTGACGTACATGTGTATATATACATGCATATACAAGAAGGAATACAGAAAAGTTGGACAAAAACAGGTGGTGAAAAAAACTAATAAGACAAGAAGAGCTTTCATTGGGTACAATTTTAGGATCTAAAGACATCAAGTTCAGTATGACATACAACTCTCCCACTCAATGTCAAGGCAGTCTAACTGTATGGCTGTGAAACATGGAGAACAACAAAGATAACAAACAATGAGTTACAGACTTTCATAAATGGGTGCTTGTGTAGAATAGAGGGGTTAAAATGGTATGACAAGGTTACCAGTGTGGAGCTAATGGAAAGATTAAAATGGTATGACAAGGTCACCAGTGTGGAGCTAATGGAAAGATTAAAATGGTATGACAAGGTCACCAGTGTGGAGCTAATGAAAAGATTAAAATGGTATGACAAGGTCACCAGTGTGGAGCTAATGGAAAGATTAAAATGGTATGACAAGGTCACCAGTGTGGAGCTAATGGAAAGATTAAAATGGTATGACAAGGTCACCAGTGTGGAGCTAATGGAAAGATTAAAATGGTATGGCAAGGTCACCAGTGTGGAGCTGATGGAAAGATTAAAATGGTATGACAACATCACCAGTGTGGAGCTGATGGAAAGATTAAAATGGTATGACAAGGTCACCAGTGTGGAGCTAATGGAAAGATTAAAATGGTATGACAAGGTCACCAGTGTGGAGCTAATGGAAAGATTAAAATGGTATGACAAGGTCACCAGTGTGTGGAGCTAATGGAAAGATTAAAATGGTATGACAAGGTCACCAGTGTGGAGCTAATGGAAAGATTAAAATGGTATGACAAGGTGACCAGTGTGGAGCTAATGGAAAGATTAAAATGGTATGACAAGGTCACCAGTGTGTGGAGCTAATGGAAAGATTAAAATGGTATGACAAGGTCACCAGTGTGGAGCTAATGGAAAGATTAAAAAGGTATGACAAGGTCACCAGTGTGGAGCTAATGGAAAGATTAAAATGGTATGACAAGGTCACCAGTGTGTGGAGCTAATGGAAAGATTAAAATGGTATGACAAGGTCACCAGTGTGGAGCTAATGGAAAGATTAAAATGGTATGACAAGGTGACCAGTGTGGAGCTAATGGAAAGATTAAAATGGTATGACAAGGTCACCAGTGTGGAGCTAATGGAAAGACTAAAATGGTATGACAAGGTCACCAGTGTGGAGCTAATGGAAAGATTAAAATGGTATGACAAGGTCACCAGTGTGTGGAGCTAATGGAAAGATTAAAATGGTATGACAAGGTCACCAGTGTGGAGCTAATGGAAAGATTAAAATGGTATGACAAGGTGACCAGTGTGGAGCTAATGGAAAGATTAAAATGGTATGACAAGGTCACCAGTGTGTGGAGCTAATGGAAAGATTAAAATGGTATGACAAGGTCACCAGTGTGGAGCTAATGGAAAGATTAAAATGGTATGACTAGGTCACCAGTGTGGAGCTAATGGAAAGATTAAAATGGTATGACAAGGTCACCAGTGTGGAGCTAATGGAAAGATTAAAATGGTATGACAAGGTGACCAGTGTGGAGCTAATGGAAAGATTAAAATGGTATGACAAGGTCACCAGTGTGGAGCTAATGGAAAGATTACAATGGTATGACAAGGTCACCAGTGTGGAGCTAATGGAAAGATTAAAATGGTATGACAAGGTCACCAGTGTGGAGCTAATGGAAAGATTAAAATGGTATGACAAGGTCACCAGTGTGGAGCTGATGGAAAGATTAAAATGGTATGACAAGGTCACCAGTGTGGAGCTGATGGAAAGATTAAAATGGTATGACAAGGTTACCAGTGTGGAGCTGATGACAAGGTCACCAGTGTGGAGCTGATGACAAGGTCACCAGTGTGGAGCTAATGGAAAAATTAAAATGGTATGACAAGGTCACCAGTGTGGAGCTAATGGAAAGATTAAAATGGTATGACAAGGTCACCAGTGTGGAGCTGATGGAAAGATTAAAATGGTATGACAAGGTCACCAGTGTGGAGCTGATGACAAGGTCACCAGTGTGGAGCTGATGACAAGGTCACCAGTGTGGAGCTAATGGAAAGATTAAAATGGTATGACAAGGTCACCAGTGTGGAGCTAATGGAAAGATTAAAATGGTATGACAAGGTGACCAGTGTGGAGCTGATGGAAAGATTAAAATGGTATGACAAGGTCACCAGTGTGGAGCTGATGACAAGGTCACCAGTGTGGAGCTGATGACAAGGTCACCAGTGTGGAGCTAATGGAAAGATTAAAATGGTATGACAAGGTCACCAGTGTGGAGCTAATGGAAAGATTAAAATGGTATGACAAGGTCACCAGTGTGAAGCTGATGACAAGGTCACCAGTGTGGAGCTGATGACAAGGTCACCAGTGTGGAGCTAATGGAAAGATTAAAATGGTATGACAAGGTCACCAGTGTGGAGCTGATGACAAGGTCACCAGTGTGGAGCTGATGACAAGGTCACCAGTGTGGAGCTAATGGAAAGATTAAAATGGTATGACAAGGTGACCAGTGTGGAGCTAATGGAAAGATTAAAATGGTATGACAAGGTCACCAGTGTGGAGCTGATGACAAGGTCACCAGTGTGGAGCTAATGGAAAGATTAGGTTTGGTTTGAAGGACTATATTCATTGCACATGGACTACTCCATCAGTGGTCCTATCTCCTCCCTTAGATCACACAAGGAGGATCTCAGCACAGTGCACGAACTCTGTAGCACCGGCGAGAATCCCAATGTGTGTATATTAGAATCACATATTCTAGAAATATTTTTGTGGTAGGTAGGTTTAATTTTTAAATTTTGCCAGTGCAGTGGCCTAATGGGCCTACTCTTTACGATTTCCAACTGCCATGGGATTTTAACGAGAAGGCTAGGCATCCGATCTCACTACCCAGGAGACCAGGGGGGAATACGACATTATTAGGACCACTGGTTCTTAAAATAATTTCCACAAAATATATTCCCCTCAACTGGGAATCAAACCTGGTACCTCTAGAATTTGAGGCGGACACCTTACCTCTTAGCCACTCCAACCCCCAATGGAAAGATTTAAATGGTATGACAAAGCCACCAGTGTGGAACTAATGGAAAGATTTAAATGGTATGACAAAGCCACCAGTGTGGAACTAATGGAAAGATTAAAATGGTATGACAAAGCCACCAGTGTGGAACTAATGGAAATATTAAAATGGTATGACAAAGCCACCAGTGTGGAACTAATGGAAATATTAAAATGGTATGACAAAGCCACCAGTGTGGAACTAATGGAAAGATTAAAATGGTATGACAAAGCCACCAGTGTGGAACTAATGGAAAGATTAAAATGGTATGATAAAGCCGCCAGTGTAGAACTAATGGAAAGATTAAAATGGTATGACAAAGCCACCAGTGAAGAACTAATGGAAAGATTAAAATGGTATGACAAAGCCACCAGTGTGGAACTAATGGAAAGATTAAAATGGTATGACAAAGCCAACAGTGTGGAACTAATGGAAAGATTAAAATGGTATGACAAAGCCACCAGTGTGGAATGGAAAGATTAAAATGGTATGACAAAGCCACCAGTGTGGAACTAATAGAAAAATTAAAATGGTATGACAAGGTCACCAATGGTAACTAATGGGCAGAACCAGAAAAAAAATACCTGCTTAACAACAGGTGAGGAAAAGGCACTGACTCTGGACAGGACATACAATGAGGGAACCAAGTGATAGCCTTATGAGGCAGCATGTGTTCTGGAATCTCTAAGTTAATAAGAGTGGAGGGAGACCTAAAAACTAACAGAGAAAGGAACTGAAGACAGGAATTAATAAATTACATGGTGTCATAATAGAAACAGACAACATAAGATACAAAATCAACAAATAGTAAATTTCACGGTGTCATGATAGAAACAGCTAACACCTAGTGGCAGAACATGACATGAAATCCAAGCTTGTCTGAGTTTAAAATAAAGTACTGACATTATTCAACAGTATGAACTCACAAATTGACAGACAGACTGACGAAGAGGGACAGATAGATGCAAAGAATGTCTGACTGAAATATTTACCGTAATTGATGCACTTTTGGCCTTCTTGGGAATATCCAGTGGAATAGCAACCAGGCCATTTGATGGAACATCAAATTGTGCCTCTGGGAGTTGTTTTGTCTCTGTTGGGGTCTGGTAGAAACGACTGGGTGTCGGGGTGACCCCTGGAAGTTCAATCACTACATTTGTGTTGACTTTAACTCTCTGAGTTGTGGCCCCTACAGGAAGACCATCTGGCTGGCTAACTTTTAACTGCAAGTACAAGTACAGATTCAGAACGGGCATGGTAACTGTAAAACTGTCCTGATAATCTTAACTTGGTTAGTATAAGAACACAAAAAAAAAAAGAAGGAAAGTTTTGATGACTGACAGATATTAAGTAACATGAATTAATTTAGGGAGATTTTCTGTTGTAATATCTTCCTGTGATTGACAAAATCAATGCCTTAACTGATATTTCATGCATATTTTGCTTGCTTGTATAAAAAGAAATAAAAAGTTATCAACTCAGAAATGTAGTCAGATGGCTCTGAAAAACATCCTCGTCAACATCAACAACTACAGTAAAAGTCCAAAAATAGAGATGCCAGAAGTCTGGACAACCCTAGAATCAGGACTTTTTAAAAACTTTAAAAAATATTCAGGCTTTTGTGTGTGAAAGCGCATGCGCATGCGCATGCGTTATCGCTACAGAAAAATTTGGTGAAGAAGATGACAAAGTTGAAAAAGAAAATATATCTTGGGCTACTGGAGAAAAGTGCAAGGAAACAGTTATTAAATTCATGGAACAGAACCATAACTTTAGTCTTCAAGATGTCATGCATGTGCACATAGTGCAAAATAATCTTATCACAAAGAAATTACAAAGTTGTAAACAAGGTGATATATGAAAATATTTAAAGGAAACAATAAAAGTATCTGCTGATCCAACTAGTGTTCCACTGACAAGCAGTGCAGCAGACACAGTAGACGTTGTAAGTGCTCCATCCATAAGCAATGAAGCAAATGCAATAGAAGTCACGGAAATGAACGAATAAATATACTTATTTTGATAAATGAAACATTCTGTATTTGTTAATGAATAAATATACTTATTTTGATAAATGAAGCATTCTGTATTTGTTCATGAATAAACCAACAAAATTTCCATGTTCATCTCCTCTTTATTCTTCGTTAAATTTGAATTTTAAAAATACTGCCCAAAAATCCGGACTGAGCAAATCCTCGAGCAGTCTGGATTTTCAGACTTTTACTGTACCAAGAAGCTACAGCTACAGTAGGGCCTACACAAGCAGCTTGTCTACAACAGAAGAATGAACACTGTATGAGAAGATTATCATTGTGCCCCATGTAGCCTGGGGTCTGGGGGGAAGGGGGGTCTCTCACTGAGGAGATACATAAAGAATAGGACTGCTGTTCCCTCCAGCATGTCATACGGGCTGGGGGGGGGCTTGGGCTAGTAAGAGGTTGTCTAAGAGCTGCCAACCTCATCATGTAAAAAAAAACTGCTACAAAAGTCAAGGCTATAACAGTGCATGAATGCCCAGAATGCCCTAGATGTCAACTTCCTGTCAGGTGACCAGCTGCTGTGATGGTCCCATGCTTCATAATGAGCAAATGGGGGAAATGACGATCCTGATTACATCAACTGTGTACATGATTAAATCAACTGTGTACATGATTACAGCAACTGTGTACATGATTACAGCAATGGGGTACATGATTACAGCAACTGTATCCATGATTACAGCAAGTGTGATCATGATTACAGCAACTGTGTACATACTTACATAAGCTGTGTACCTAAGTCCAGGCTTGAATGTGTTCGGGTTGGTCTTGGGAAACTCCAGGGTAACACCCTTGTCATAAAGCTTGACTGTCCCATTTCCTGACATTGTATTCCCAGTCAGAGATTCTGAAACATTGGCAGTGACTATCAGCAGGTGTCCGTCCAGACTGTTTGTGATTCTCTTCACATCTGCTATAGGGATAGTTACCTTGGCTTCACCATCTACCTGTGATAGTAAAACAGGTTAAATAAAATCATTAAAAATGTGATATGTGTATTTGCTAATGATACCCCAAAATGTAACTCTAAATCACCTGACATGTTGCACATACATGTTTGTATTGTCTGACTGGCAGCCATATGACTTGTCAATTACTGATCTAGACAGTTTACCTTTGTGAATCATCTGGTAGATATGAAGCAGGATAGAGTCAGACATTGCTGCATGTACCTCATGTCATAGATATACATGACTGATTTACTTCATTTGGTGTGTGTGTGTGTGTACATGAACGATTTACTTCATCTGGTGTGTGTACATGAATGATTTACTTCATTTGGTGTGTCTACATGACTAAGGTATCTCATGTCTTCTGTTTACATGACTGATGTACTTCACTTGGTGTGTGTACATGACTGATGTACTTAATTTTGTGTGTGTACATGAATGATGTACCTCATTTGGTGTGTACATGACTGATTTACATAATTTGGTGTGTGTGTACATGTCTAAGGTATCTCATGTCTCCTGTGTACATCACTGAGGTACCTATTGTTGTGTGTGAGTTGTCGTGTCCTAGCAGTACTTTATCACAAATCCTGTATTTCTAATGGTGCAGAGTCATACTGGTAGTTGATGGGAGTTATAGAAATGGTCAAAACTCAAGATGGCAAAAGTGTTAACAAAGAAAAAAGCTTGATTTAACTTAACCAGACTGTAGCAAAGAAACGGACATTGACTTAACTCAACTAGACTGTAGCAAAGAAACAGGCTTGATTTAACTTAACCAGACTGCAGCAAAGAAACAGACTTGATTTAACTTAACCAGACTCTAACAAAGAAAAAAATTATGAGCACAGATATCTGCTAACTCTATTTGTGAGATGAATATTCTATTTGCTGCCTTATTGTTGTGGCTTTCTGCATGTGATATTTACATACCAACTTATTTATACATCATCTCATCTCATCTCAACCCATAACCCGTCATGGGTCGTAGGGGTGCCATGGTGGAAGCATCAGCAGACAGGGTCCTCCACTGCTCTCTATTCTCAGCAATGCGTACAAGTGTGGAGAAACCGTGTCCTGCCCATTCTTTGATGTTATCAGCCCAGGATTTTCTTTGCCTTCCTCTTCTCCGTTTACCTTCGACTGTTCCCTGGAGGATCGTTTTCGAAAGGGAGTCATGACGAGTTACATGCCCAAACCAGGCAAGCTTTCGACGTTTCACTATTGACAAAAGTGGTTCTTGATGGCCTGCATAGGTGTTTATCTTCTCTCTAACATAGACATTTGTTTTGTGCTCTTTATAGCAAATGCGCAAAATTCTTCTATAACATTTATGCTCGAAAGCCTGAATCCTTCGCTCCGTATCTGCAGTGAGTGTCCAGCCCTCACACCCATACAAGAGAATAGATAATACAAGTGATTTGTATAATTTGATCTTCACAGGAAAACTGATGTTACTTTTCCAGATCACATTCAACCTTGTCATGGCAGCTGAGGCCATCTCAAGTCTTGTCTTGATTTCTTTATTTGATCTTCCATCACTACATATAGTGGACCCGAGATATTTAAAGGTGTTAACTTCTTCTAACGTTTGCCCATTTAACGTAATGTTGGTCGGAACATGTTTCTTATGGCTATTCACCAATATCTTGCTTTTTTCTATATTAATTTCCATCCCATATGTTCTTGTTACTTTCTCCAGTCTAGAGGTAAGGTCTTGAAGTTCTGATTCTGTTCCAGCTATCAGATCAATATCATCAGCAAAACGTAGATTACACAGAGGTCGGCCTCCAATCGATATGGTTGATTTATAATCGTAGAGAGCCTCCTGCATAATATGTTCTAGATAAATGTTAAAGAGCACTGGTGACAGGATACATCCCTGGCGAACTCCTACAGTTGTTTTGAAAAATTCTCCAATGTCATTGCTTGCAAAAACAGCACTGCTTGCGTCCTTGTATAGTGCTTCAATGATATCTATGATGTTGGTATCAAAATTGAATTTTCTCATTATTTGCCATAAACCTTCATGCCAGACTCGATCGAAGGCTTTTGTGAAATCGATGAAGTTATGGTATAAATCATGTTGATGCTGGAGATGTTTTTCGATCAGTAATCTAATATTGAAGATTTGTTCTGAGGTACTTCTTTTTGGTCTAAAGCCAGCCTGTTCCTCTGACAAGATTTCTTCTGATTTCTGTTTTATTCTGTTCAAAAGTATCCTTAACATCACCTTACTTGGATGACTAATAAGGCTAATGGTTCTGTAGTTCTTGCACATTTTTAGATTTCCTTTCTTTGGAAGCGGTATTACTAATGACTGCGTCCATTCTTTTGGCCATTTTTTTTGTACTCCATATCTTCTGGCAAATTGTTGTCATGATTTTTACTATATCTGGTCCTCCATATTTCAAGAGCTCTGCTGGTATATTATCCACACCCGGTGACTTCCCTCCTTTCATCGAACATATAGCCTCTTCCACTTCTTCCCGTAGTATTGCTGCATTTCCGAGTTCTCTGTTTTCGCACTTAATGTTGTTTAATATGCCTAAGTCAGTGTCAAGTTTACAGTTATATAATTCTTTACAATATTCTGTCCACCTTCTCATTACAGCTGTTTTTTCATTGAGCAGAGCCCCATTGCTATCTTCTATGACAAGAACCCATCTTATCAACATTTGTTCTGGTGAATCTTCAGCCTAGTTATGTTGGGAACATATTACTCAAAAGAAAAGGCAAATATACCTGTCACAAAAAGTAGGGGATATTTTAAGATGGTATGTATTATTTTTGCTTCACATAAACTAATACAGATGAAAAACCTATGGCAAGGCACAAGCAAAGAAACAAAGTTACAACTGATCAGAGCATGTATATTCCCAGTTGCAACATACGGCTGCGAGACTTGGACACTCAATAAAACAGTTGCAAAAAAGATTACATCATTCGAAATGAAATGCTACAGAAGGATGTTGAGAATACTGTCGTAATATAATCTGTATGAACAACACGCGCAAATGTTTTAACGTTAAAATTTTCCCCATTTTTAAAACTAGTAACAACCATAAACGCTACTACTATAATGATAGCCCTGAGTTGTTTGCCCGACATCCTCGACCACGCCAGGATAAGCGCGGCTTTGTAAAGGCATTAAACGCCACAGTTTGAACGATGCCAACCTACTGGCTTTTTCATCGCTAACATAAAAGTCGGATGGAAAAATCGTAATGCCTAGCGGTGTAAAATGAGTGAGAGGCAAAATAAAACTAATTAAAGCATGCTTATAACTTGTTGGTGGTCTGACACGCGACAGTGTAACGCAAGACGCGTGGTTGGATTTGAATTGTGCGCGAGGGGGGCAAAATCCCGTCATAAACCCCGCTTTAACATACCTCCGTACTAATTTTTTAAACATAACTTATAAAACGATTTGGCCTTAGTCCAGAATCGCCCGCCTTGACAATACAAGGGGAGAGGAACCGAGGTGGTGGTTAAGTAATAAAATCACGTCTTACTTGTAATTTGAATGAACACTAGAGTAGGGACAAAAACGGAGAGAGGAGAAAACCTTGATATTTTTCCTTCACAAAATAAAGAATGGTATCGAATTAAAAAAAGAATGTTTGAAAAAAGGTTACGATAATATTACTTATCAAAACTAATATATTATTCCTTAGATGAACCTTAGAAGAAATTATCTCAGTAATATTGTAGCGCAGTAAAAGAAAACCATAAATAATGAGAACAGATGAAAACGCAGACGATGAGGAAGACGATAATAAAATTTATATATATATATAAATGATAGTGATCTAAGTAATAATCAGTTTTCAACTCTATGATAACCCAATTATTAACAAAGTTATTGAAGAAAATAGAAAGGGACAACAGACTAACAGACACGGTCGTAACCTCTCAGTTTGAAACCAACCTTGAGGGTATTTTTTCTTTTCAAAATAGCGCTGTTATTTGAATGAGAGACGTGGTGGGATTAGTTTAAATTTGATTGGATGAGATTCGCAAAGCATGCGAGAGTGATAAAACTCCGGTCTTGCTTATTTAGGGTACCACTTGTAAAGATATTTCATTGAGAAAGGTTAAGCAGAGCAATACTTGAGCGATTGCCTTTGCAGGCGGGAACGGCAGTCATCGAACCCATTCATAGCCAGTAACCTTAAGTTGTGAAATATTTCATTGAATTAGCGGTAAGAGGAATCATTTTATTGATGTATATTTATATTCTTATGTATGTAGAGGCAAACTCAGATAAAGGCCCTACATAAAAAACTTTGTGTTGCAATATCCAAGGGGCAAAAGACATGCCAAAAGCCTATTATGGAGCCAATAAGAGTACAAATTGAGTTGAATATTATTATGCACTGTTATTACTGTAAGACCAGAAAGTTGCTGGCAGAAAACAATATTAAATTAAATCTTGAGAACATAAATAAGATGTCCCATCAAAGAGATTGAACCTATTATTTGACCAAAGAAAAGAAAAGAAAGTATCCCAGCTGAATATATTGAAGATTTTAAATGACAATGGCGTTGTAACCAAATGGAGAAAAGAAGATAACCCCTGAATATGAATGGTTAATATAAAATTAAAGACTGTAGCTAATTTGGTTAGATCTTTCATCTGATCACAAAACATGTTTGATAATGTAAAATAATTAGAGATGGAGATAAATGATGAGAGTGCTTAGGAAGATTGTTCCTATTGTTCGCAGGGTCCATCCCAAAGTAACAAGTGTGTCAGAATCTGGAGTGACAGAGTGTGAGTCAACCTGCTGGTTGGTTCCATCTCAAGCCTGATGGTTGTCAACTGATTCCAGAGAGCACTTTGGTGTAGAAGTGTTCCATTACCTCAAACAAGCTACCTGTGGGCCTACAGAATCTCAGATAAGATTCATAGCTGGGCCACATGTCAATTCAAACTAATTTATTCTCCACCAGTATCAGACAATGTGTTTATGAGATGATGTGACAACCAGTCTTTCCTACTAGAGACCATTCATACTTCATTATTGTGTAGCAGGGAAAAGAAATCTTGAACATTTTAGAATTAAGATTGATGGACATTTCCATTGTTGTGTATAATTTGTGTACAAAGATCCAATTTCAAATTTAAGTTTTAAACATTCCTGCCCCAAAAGATTTGGAGGGACAGGAAATTAAAATTGTAAAATAATAATTTAACTTTAACCCCTGCCTTGTTAGTTTCATTGAGTTAACTTGGTGGTTGTTTACATTCATTCATTCATTATTACACTTTCATCCCCCTAGATAACCTGTCAGTTAAACTTTGAATTAGTTAAGGGAATTACAACACAGCGTGAGATCTCGGGAGGTAGTGCTAGGTCCTCTGAGAATTCATCACAATATTTCAACTATTAGACTCAGGGTCTTACATAGCTGGACCTCACGCTGTTACACTTACTCTTTTATATAACATCTTAACCTCCCCAGGAATTACATCCTTACAAATACCCTGGACAGAAAAAAAGACCAACAGAGAAGTACTGCACTCACTAAACGTACAGGAACATTGGCTCCTAAATACCATCGCAATAAGGAAGCTGAAATTTTTCGGTCATATAAAAAGACATAATAGTCTGGAAAAAACAGTGATGGAAGGCATGGTCCCTGGAAAAAGGGGAAGGGGTCGACCTAGATGACGGTGGACCCAGGACATCACAGAGAGTCTGAACTTGTCTTTGGCTGATGCAGGTCGACTTGCCCAGAATCGTGATGCGTTCAGAGCAGCTGTAATGGAGACAACGTTCTGGAAAGAATACGTCACATGATGATGATGTATTATTTTACAAAAGAGTGGATTTTGTAATTTAATGGTTGTAGGAACATATCGAGCACGCTCTTCTCCACTCTCACGTGCAATATCATGTTGACCTGGTGACTCGTGATGAGTAAGCCAATCCCAAGAACAGACGTGGGGCCCATCCGTAAAGTTCACACATTATTCTTTTTCACAAAAAATGCGTGTATCTCGGGTTTGATGAACACTACTCACCATGGACAGGTATAAAAAGACTCTGCAACAGATACATTTTTTTTTCTTCGTCATGGAATGTTTGACAGAACAGCAGAGATGGATAGGCATAGGCATGTTGCAAACCGGAAGTCAGCAAGTGGATGTTGCTCGGAACCTCAATGTTTCACAGTCAGTTGTCAGCAGACTGTGGAACAGGTATCAAAATTTCCGCACAGTGGCTGATCTGCCTTGGACTGGCCGCCCAAGAGTCACTACACGCCGCCAAGATCAACTTCTTGTTACTCAGAACTCGGACTCTAAAAGCTACTCAACTTCAGCAACACCTTCAACAGACCACTGGGATCCGGGTCTCAACTCAGACCGTACGAAACCGTTTGCACCAAGTGCAACTGGCCTCACGCAGACCGTTTGCAGCTTTGCCCATGTCACCACCACACAGGCGAGCAAGAATGGATTGGTGCCAACGTCATCATCAGTGGACCAATACACAGTGGGCATCAGTGATGCTTTCTGAAGAGTCCTGTTTCGTTTTGGATTTTCATGATCGTCGAATACGTGTCTGGCGACGGCGAGGTGAGCGTTACCAGCCTCCTGCAACTGTTGCACACAACCGTTATGGAGGTGGCAGTGTAATGGTGTGGGCAGGCATCTGTATGAATGACAGGACCGACCTTCACATATGCCAGGTCAATATCACAGGGCTCTACTACCGTGACAACATCATCGAGCCTATCGCTGTGCCATTTGCTCAACGACACGGACCAGATTTCATCTTCCAGGATGACAATGCACGCCCTCACCGTGCTCGCGTCGTCCAAGATCACCTTCAGATGCAGCATATCCGAACGTTACCGTGGCCGCCGATGTCCCCCGACCTGTCTCCTATTGAGCATTTGTGGGACCTCCTGAATAGACGCGTCCAACAACGTCCAGCCGCTCCACAGACTCTTCAGCAGTTAGCCCAGGCCCTTCAGCAGGAGTGGCAGAGAATGCCTCAAGACAACATCAGAAGGCTTATTTGCAGTATGAGACGTCGTTGCAATGCATGTTTAGCGGCAAACGGGGGCCCTACACGTTTTTAGAAATATTGGAATATTTTTGTGAAAATGAAGTACCTACCCCGCCTTGGTTGCCAATGCGACTAAAATCATGTGAGTAAAGCCATAACACTTCTTATACCGCAAATGTCTTGTTATGATGCTCAAGTTTACTTGTGCGAAGGAATAAATGAACTAATTTGAAATATATTGTCTTTGGATAACTTTTAAATTCAATATCCCCTACTTTTTGTGACAGGTATATGTTAAAACACATTACTGTACAAAATGACGGGAAGTTATTAGCATGTAAGAAAATTATATTTCTGACCTGTACTTGAACTGTGGTGACAGGTGTTGCTTTTGTGAAGTCATCCGCATAGTAGCTGTATAGAAACTGCAGTCTTACATCGGCCGTGCCTTTCACTGGTTTACCGTATGTGTATCTACAATGATAAAATCATGTAATATTATTATAACCATTGTCATCACTGCCTCGACATCTACAATTATATCAATTTTGAACATAAATTGTTTCCTCAGAATGCATCATTCTGTACTTCCTCAAGTTGTTGGTTTACTGACCATTTACTTCAGGCAATAATCTTTCACCAGCAACAACAAAAATAAAAATGAAATAAAATAAAAGCATCACTAAACCAAAATAACAACAAATTAGTACAAAGACAATGAAAGTTTTGAGAAAAAATAACTTCAAATTACACAGCATGAGAGATCGAGAACATATAAGAAAATAACTTCAGTATTAACATCAGCAATAAAAAAATAAATTTTGAAGTCATTCATTCACTGAATGTGTTGCCAACTGGAACTGGTGAGTATCTCTCTACATTTCCTACATTCTCAGGTGTCTTGAATTAACTCTTGTCTTCAATCTTGTCCCATGTAGGTTGTCTAGCAATTTTGAAGTCATATGCTGAGTAGACAAGAACTTTAACATCACAGCAACTATTTAAAGCAGCAACATCATTTATCTGGCATGTTAACAAATTCACAACATTACTGATCTATCACGTTAACAACCACCAAGCATCAACATTACTGATCTATCACGTTAACAACCACCGAACATCAACATTACTGATCACATTAACAACCACCAAGCATCAACATTACTCATCTATCACATTAACAACCACCAAGCATCAACATTACTGATCTATCATGTTACCAAGCATCAACATTACTGATCTATCATGTTAACAACCACCGAGCATCAACATTACTGATCTATCATGTTAGCAACCACCGAGCATCAACATTACTGATCTATCATGTTAACAACCACCAAGCATCAACATTACATATCTATCATGTTAACAACCACCGAGCATCAACATTACTGATCTATCATGTTAACAACCACCGAGCATCAACATTACTGATCTATCACGTTAACAACCACCAAGCATCAACATTACTAATCTATCACGTTAACAACCACCAAGCATCAACATTACTGATCTATCATGTTAACAACCACCAAGCATCAACATTACTGATCTATCACGTTAACAACCACCGAGCATCAACATTACTGATCTATCATGTTAACAACCACCGAGCATCAACATTACTGATCTATCACGTTAACAACCACCAAGCATCAACATTACTGATCTATCATGTTAACAATCACAAAGCATCAACATTACTGATCTATCACGTTAACAACCACCAAGCATCAACATTACTGATCTATCATGTTAACAACCACCAAGCATCAACATTACTGATCTATCACGTTAACAACCACAAAGCATCAACATTACTGATCTATCACATTAACAACCACCAAGCATCAACATTACTGATCTATCACGTTAACAACCACCAAGCATCAACATTACTGATCTATCACGTTAACAACCACAAAGCATCAACATTACTGATCTATCCCGTTAACAACCACCGAGCATCAACATTACTGATCTATCACGTTAACAACCACCAAGCATCAACATTACTGATCTATCACGTTAACAACCACAAAGCATCAACATTACTGATCTATCCCGTTAACCACCGAGCATCAACATTACTGATCTATCACGTTAACAACCACCAAGCATCAACATTACTGATCTATCACGTTAACAACCACCGAGCATCAACATTACTGATCTATCACGTTAACAACCACCAAGCATCAACATTACTGATCTATCACGTTAACAACCACCGAACATCAACATTACTGATCTATCACATTAACAACCACCAAGCATCAACATTACTGATCTATCATGTTAACAACCACCGAGCATCAACATTACTGATCTATCACGTTAACAACCACCGAGCATCAACATTACTGATCTATCACGTTAACAACCACCGAGCATCAACATTACTGATCTATTACGTTAACAACCACCAAGCATCAACATTACTGCTCTATCATTGTTACAACCACCTATCATCAACATTACTGATCTATCCCGTTAACTACCACCGAGCATCAATATTACTGATCTATCATGTTAACAACCACCAAGCATCAACATTACTGATCTATCACGTTAACAACCACGGAGCATCAACATTACTGATCTATCATGTTAACAACCACCAAGCATCAACATTACTGATCTATCATGTTAACAACCACCAAGCATCAACATTACTGATCTATCATGTTAACAACCACCAAGCATTAACATTACTGATCTATCATGTTAACAACCACCGAGCATCAACATTACTGATCTATCATGTTAACAACCACTGAGCATCAACATTACTGATCTATCATGTTAACAACCACTGAGCATCAACATTACTGATCTATCATGTTAACAACCACCAAGCATCAACATTACTGATCTATCATGTTAACAACCTCCAAGCATCAACATTACTGATCTATCATGTTAACAACCACCAAGCATCAACATTACTGATCTATCATGTTAACAACCACCGAGCATCAACATTACTGATCTATCATGTTAACAACCACCGAGCATCAACATTACTGATCTATCCCATTAACAACCACCGAGCATCAACATTACTGATCTATCATGTTAGCAACCACCAAGCATCAACATTACTGATCTATCATGTTAACAACCACCAAGCATCAACATTACTGATCTATCATGTTAACAACCACCAAGCATCAACATTACTGATCTATCATGTTAACAACCACTGAGCATCAACATTACTGATCTATCATGCTAACAACCACCAAGCATCAACATTACTGATCTATCATGTTAACAACCACCAAGCATCAACATTACTGATATATCATGTTAACAACCACTGAGCATCAACATTACTGATCTATCACATTAACAACCACCAAGCATCAACATTACTGATCTATCATGTTAACAACCACTGAGCATCAACATTATTGATATATCATGTTAACAACCACCAAGCATCAACATTACTGATCTATCATGTTAACAACCACCAAGCATCAACATTACTGATCTATCATGTTAACAACCACTGAGCATCAACATTACTGATATATCATGTTAACCACTGAGCATCAACATTACTGATCTATCATGTTAACAACCAACGAGCATCAACATTACTGATCTATCATGTTAACAACCACCGAGCATCAACATTACTGATCTATCATGTTAACAAGCATCAACATTACTGATCTATCATGTTAACAACCACCAAGCATCAACATTAGTGATCTATCACGTTAACAACCACCGAGCATCAACATTACTGATCTATCACGTTAACAACCACCAAGCATCAACATTACTGATCTATCATGTTAACAACCACCAAGCATCAACATTACTGATCTATCATGTTAACAACCACCGAGCATCAACATTACTGATCTATCATGTTAACAACCACTGAGCATCAACATTACTGATCTATCATGTTAACAACCACCGAGCATCAACATTACTGATCTATCATGTTAACAACCACTGAGCATCAACATTACTGATCTATCATGTTAACAACCACCAAGCATCAACATTACTGATCTATCATGTTAACAACCACCAAGCATCAACATTACTGATCTATCACGTTAACAACCACCGAGCATCAACATTACTGATCTATCATGTTAACAACCACCAAGCATCAACATTACTGATCTATCATGTTAACAACCACCAAGCATCAACATTACTGATCTATCATGTTAACAACCACTGAGCATCAACATTACTGATCTATCATGTTAACACCCATCGAGCATCAACATTACTGATCTATCATGTTAAAAACCACCAAGCATCAACATTACTGATCTATCACGTTAACAACCACTGAGCATCAACATTACTGATCTATCATGTTAACAACCACTGAGCATCAACATTACTGATCTATCACATTAACAACCATCAAGCATCAACATTACTGATCTATCATGTTAACAACCACTGAGCATCAACATTATTGATATATCATGTTAACAACCACCAAGCATCAACATTACTGATCTATCATGTTAACAACCACCGAGCATCAACATTACTGATCTATCATGTTAACAACCACCAAGCATTAACATTACTGATCTATCATGTTAACAACCACCGAGCATCAACATTACTGATCTATCATGTTAACAACCACTGAGCATCAACATTACTGATCTATCACGTTAACAACCACTGAGCATCAACATTACTGATCTATCATGTTAACAACCACCAAGCATTAACATTACTGATCTATCATGTTAACAACCACCAAGCATCAACATTACTGATCTATCATGTTAACAACCACCGAGCATCAACATTACTGATCTATCATGTTAACAACCACCGAGCATCAACATTACTGATCTATCATGTTAACAACCACCGAGCATCAACATTACTGATCTATCATGTTAACAACCACCAAGCATCAACATTACTGATCTATCACGTTAACAACCACCGAGCATCAACATTACTGATCTATCATGTTAACTCTTTAAGTCCCAATCGACTTTATAAAGGCTCAGGGGCTAGACGCGCTTGGCCCAATCAACTTTAAAAAGCCTTTAGTATATGTGCCTCTGTTTGAGACTGTTTCTAATTATAACTACCCACAAACCACCCAAAATGTCATTTCCGACTGCAAGTACATTCTTTTAAATACCGCACGTGTTTAAGAGTGAACGTGTTTCTGTTTTGAGATATTTATTTTAGATTTTTAAAGCGATTTTTTTAAGCGCATATTTTCTAACAAAAAATGGTAGGCCCAAAAGATTAACGTCAGATCAAGCTCGTAAGCTATTTGAAGAAATTTTTGAGAGTAATTGCAGTATGTATTCACAGGATAGCGAAAACGACTCTCATGAGGAACAATTGTAGAAGAATTTTAATGAATACTTTTAGTCTAATTTTGCACCGGCTTCTTCTTTTGTCCTCCATTTTACCTTGAATAACTAATCATTTTTCAATGAAAGCTTTTATACTTGTAGCACAAGAGTAAAGTACATCCAATTACCTTCAGTTTCATATATAACAACAAAGTTATTTATGCATATGAACATTTTAAAAAATTATTTCCAAACAACAACAATAAAAACGCACTGATGTGGCCATTATTGCTTGGGCCAAACCCACTTTTTTGCTTGGGACTGAAAGAGTTAACAACCACCAAGCATCAACATTACTGATCTATCATGTTAACAACCACTAAGCATCAACATTACTGATCTATCATGTTAACAACCACCGAGCATCAACATTACTGATCTATCATGTTAACAACCACTGAGCATCAACATTACTGATCTATCATGTTAACAACCACCGAGCATCAACATTACTGATCTATCATGTTAACAACCACTGAGCATCAACATTACTGATCTATCATGTTAACAACCACCAAGCATCAACATTACTGATCTATCATGTTAACAACCACCAAGCATCAACATTACTGATCTATCACGTTAACAACCACAGAGCATCAACATTACTGATCTATCATGTTAACAACCACCAAGCATCAACATTACTGATCTATCATGTTAACAACCACCAAGCATCAACATTACTGATCTATCATGTTAACAACCACTGAGCATCAACATTACTGATCTATCATGTTAACAACCACCAAGCATCAACATTACTGATCTATCATGTTAAAAACCACCAAGCATCAACATTACTGATCTATCACGTTAACAACCACCGAGCATCAACATTACTGATCTATCATGTTAACAACCACTGAGCATCAACATTACTGATCTATCACATTAACAACCACCAAGCATCAACATTACTGATCTATCATGTTAACAACCACTGAGCATCAACATTATTGATATATCATGTTAACAACCACCAAGCATCAACATTACTGATCTATCATGTTAACAACCACCAAGCATCAACATTACTGATATATCATGTTAACAACCACCGAGCATCAACATTACTGATCTATCACGTTAACAACCACCAAGCATCAACATTACTGATCTATCACGTTAACAACCACCGAGCATCAACATTACTGATCTATCACGTTAACAACCACCAAGCATCAACATTACTGATCTATCACGTTAACAACCACCAAGCATCAACATTACTGATCTATCACGTTAACAACCACCGAGCATCAACATTACTGATCTATCACGTTAACAACCAATCAGATCAAGTTCTACCTAAACGCTAAAGACTGGCCACAGGGATCTCCATTTTCTGTCTTGTACCTAAACAGCAAACTTCAACTGTCATGTACGAGTACCATCCATTCCTTCATTTTTTTCATCCCTACATCTTTTGCTGTTGCCATCTTTCCCTTCCTTATTACATCAATAAATATTTATGTCTTTGTACATGTGGAAATTATTTCAATGGTCTCAACTTTATCTTTTTTACTGTGTTAATGTTTATGTCTTTGTACATGTGGAAATTATTTCAATGGTCTCAACTTTATCTTTTTTACTGTGTTAATGTTTATGTCTTTGTACATGTGGAAATTATTTCAATGGTCTCAACTTTATCTTTTTTACTGTGTTAATGTTTATGTCTTTGTACATGTGGAAATTATTTCAATGGTCTCAACTTTATCTTTTTTACTGTGTTAATGTTTATGTCTTTGTACATGTGGAAATTATTTCAATGGTCTCAACTTTATCTTTTTTACTGTGTTAATGTTTATGTCTTTGTACATGTGGAAATTATTTCAATGGTCTCAACTTTATCTTTTTTACTGTGTTAATGTTTATGTCTTTGTACATGTGGAAATTATTTCAATGGTCTCAACTTTATCTTTTTTACTGTGTTAATGTTTATGTCTTTGTACATGTGGAAATTATTTCAATGGTCTCAACTTTATCTTTTTTACTGTGTTAATGTTTATGTCTTTGTACATGTAGAAATTACACGAATGGTGTCATGTTCATCTCTTTTACTATTTAACTCGTTGTGCCTAGTTTGTTTCCATTACGTTCCGTTCTAATGCTTGCAGTTTCTATTTGACCAAATTCAGTGTCAATCAATGTTTATGATTTCAGTTGTTCACATGTTCAACTGGTTCTGTCTAATTTGTGTTCATGTTCAGGCATTAATACTTTTTAGTAAATTAATGACTAATTACACTGGACAACAGCCAAAATGTATCCGAGACAAAAGTAGCTATTTTAAACTAATTTGGACATGCTGATCACGAATATGAACTTAAAAATCGCCAATTAGCTCTAGTTTTCAATATCAAGGGGGAATGGCGGGGGGGGGGGGGGTTAAGTAGGCTGGTGTCTTCACCTTCCCGGCACGAATGACCCAGTCCTTCTCTTTTCTAGAGCCCTGGCGCGTGATTCCCATGAGACGGATAGCCTTGAGCGCCAATTGGATGGCGCAATCTGTAACAGTCATGCAACCACATTTCTTCCTTGTCATCGTTTGTGTTGTGGATTCTGTGAGTGCAGACGTGTCGTTCAAGATGCCTCGTGAATGTGTGAACAGTGCGGATTGTTTTTGCTATATTTGCGGACAAATAACTTTGCTATAACAAAGGCGACCCATTACACCGTTGATAAAGAAAGCTTACAGCCTATATTTTGGTTCTGAGATCGGTGACCAGGACCAGTATTAAGCCCCACACATATGTTGTCAATCCTGTGCAACGAATCTACGCTGCTGGTTGAACAGAAAAGGACGATCGATGCGTTTTGCAGCTCCAATGGTGTGGAGGGAACCGACAAACCATCTTAATGATTGTTACTTTTGCATGACTCCTCCAATTGGACATGGTATTTCTAAGAAGAAAAAGCGGTATGTGACCTATCCGAATATTCTCTCTGCTATGCGGCCACTGCCTCACGGGGAAAACTTCATGTTCTGGACCCACCAGAATCTTATGCTCTGGATGATGAAGAAGATAATAAGGTCAGTGGACATCCGTCACCTGTGAAAGCATCTGCATCAAAAGATCCTGATTTCGTGCCTATTGAAGAGTTTGCATGGCCACATTACCCAGAGTGAATTGCATGATCTAATGAGAGATCTGGAATTGCCAAAAAGTAAAGCAGAGCTGTTGGGGTCCAGACTGCAGCAATGGAATCTTCTAGAAGAGAATGTGCATGTGTCTGTGTTTCGTGCTCGGCAAAAAGATCTGCTTCCATATTTCAAAATGACAGATAACCTCATTGCTAGCGTTGATATAGTGGGTCTGATGGCAGCATTACACATCAACTACAAAGACGACGATTGGAGGCTGTTCATTGATTCGTCAAGTTGAGCTTAAAAGCTGTGCTGCTCCATAATGGTAACGTTTTACCTTCTGTTCCACTCGGGTATGCTGTCCACATGAAAGAAACGTACAACAACAACATGAAACAACTGTTACACACCATCAACTATGACAAGTGTAAGTGGCAGATTTGTGGTGACCTGAAGGTCATTTCCATCTTGTTCGGGCTACAGCAGGGTTACACAAAGTTTTGTTGTTTCCTCTGTCTGTGGGACAGCCGTACCCGGACTTCCCACTACAAGAAAAAGGATTGGCGCCAAAGACAATCATTTGAACCGGGGAAAAAGATTGTACTTAACGAACTACTTGTAGAATCCCACAAGATCTTGCTCTCTCCTCTCCATATCAAACGTGGAATAATGAAGAATTTTGTAAAGGCCATGGATCGAAATGGGGCAGGATTTTTATACCTTCGTGATAAATTTCCAAGACTTAGTGAGGCCAAAATCAAGGAAGGTGTATTTGTTGGTCCACAGATACGTCAGCTCTTCCGAGATCAGCGTTTTGATGATATCCTCACAGGTGATGTAATGTTAGCTTGGAATGCTTTCCAGCCAGTAGCCACAAACTTTCTAGGAAACAATAAGGCTGACAATTACCAGGAGCTTGTAGAAACCCTATTGCAGAGCTATGAGAGACTAGGGTGCAACATGTCTTTGAAATTACACTTTTTACACTCTCATCTGGATTTCTTCCCTGCTAACTGCGGTGCTGTCAGTGACGAGCATGGGGAACAATTTCATCAGGACATTACTACCCTCGAAAAAAGGTACCAAGGGAAATGGAATGCAGCAATGCTAGCAGACTTGTGAGAGATGCTCCAGAAACTCATTACAAGCGACAGGCAAAAAGGCGTCGCTGTGAATCATTTCCGCAATGAGCATTATTATCATATGGTGATTCGCTTGCATAGCTAGGCGGGGTTGTCGCACGGAAGTTCCAGGGTTCGAATCCTGGATAAGCCACTCATGTCTGTTGTTTTTCTGTTGTCTAGTGTTATACTTCTTTATTTCCTACGAGTGCCTGATAACACACCTTTACGTTTGTCTCATATTAATTTACTGTTTACAGGCCTCGGGTTTCCCTTCCTTATGTGTTATCATATGGTATGTATATGCAAATGTGTAAAACTTGTTTTATATATACTTAAAAAACTAGAGCTAATCTGGTGTTTTAACGGCCATTTTGATATTCAGCAGCCCAAACAACATAAAGGTCACGTGGTTTATTCTCAGATACACACAAAAAGTCAAAATTTGTTGTCCAGTGTTATTCTTCTTTGAAGTCAAGGCACTCATCAGATGTGTTTGAAAATATTCTCTATGTACATGTTAAATAGTTAATAAATAAAACACACCTCACTCTTAATCTTACTTACTTAGTCGTTCCTCTTCTACCGTGAGGTGTAGAGGTTTGGAAGAGAGAGCGCCAGACTATTCTATCAGCTGTCTTCTTCCTGGCCTGGTTCCATTCTAGTCCTCGGTCCTTCAAAGATTGTCTAATGTTGTCCTCCCAGCGGACTCTGGGTCGTCCTGGAGGTCTGGATCCCTGGCTCTTTGTTTCCCATGCTTGTCGTGGTAGCCGATCTTCTCCCATTCTGCAGACATGGCCAAACCATCTTAGTTGGAACTGTTCTATTTGGGTCTGCAGTGGGTGGGATTTTAGGCCTTGACGTATCGTCTGGTTGTGGACCATGTCTCTTCTTGTTACTTCAACCACCTTCCTCAGATACCTCATTTCTGAGGTTTGGATCTGGCTTTTGTGGGTTGTAGTCATTGCCCATGACTCGCATCCATAAGTCAAGACTGGGACATAGGTGGAGCGGTATACAGCCATCTTCGTTTTCTTACCAACCTCTTTCTTGCTGAGGAATCCTCGATTTATGGCCTGATAAAGTCTCCCAGCCACTGCTTCACTCTTAATCACTCATTGAAAAAAAAAATATGACAGCATGGTGAGTAATCTGTCTCAAGACATAACTTATTATGTTTGTGCCAGTAGACAAAGGGAAATGTGACTGCTTATGCCTGTTTGCTTGACTTAACCAGAGATTCTTATCAGACCTCATTCCTGTCATGTAACAAAGTTTTATTCATTAACTATTTTTGTTTAATTTAAATTAAATTAATTTCTCCATGATCTTAAGGAATACTTTGACCATCTGGCTCATCAGACACCACATTAATACTTTTGAATCTGATAAAGAATTACATTTTTACGTCCTGTGGTATGTAACCTGTGCTGTATACATTACTGCATACTTCTGTGGCTCTTTCTACATTAAATTTCTTTTTTTTTAATTTTTCATGTTCATTTTTATAGCATCTAAGTCTGTTTTCTTTTTTTTTTTATTATTAATTTTCTTTTGCTATTCTTTTCTATTTCATTAATTAATTATTTTTTTATATTTTAATTTCTGATTTCTAGACTTCTGATCATCTATATTGATATGGTTGTTGTTTGTTGCCCCAGTTATCAGATAATAGTTTTCTTTAAGTGCCTAATGTCCCAGACAATTTGAATGCTTTAGCATCACCAACAACAGTTTAGGTATTTTAACAGTCAGACCAACAACAGTTTAGGTATTTTAACAGTCAGACCAACAACAGTTTAGGTATTTTAACAGTCAGACCAACAACAAATATTTAAAACAAAGTACTTCTTACTTGGCCTTGACTGTAATTGTGACATCAGAGTCAGTCGTTAAGACATAAGAAGGCATGATGACATCAGTTTCAAACTTGGGCAGGACTGTAACATACATCAATAAGATAGCTACAGGTCACAAGTTGATCCAGTCTAATAGTAGCTTAGTAATTTTAATAGTAGCCACATGTTAATGTTAGTCACATGTCTATAAAAAAAAATAATCACTGAATTTAGTGTCTTCCTGGCAGTTCTTAGATTTTATCCAGACATCAAAACAGATGCTTAATTTATCCACTGTTTTAAAACAAACAACAAACATGTATGCTAATGATAAAACATCTCATAATTTATATGAAGTGATACATTTTGATGAAGAGTACTATAATGGTAATTTAATCTTATTATGCATTAAGTAAGTTTGTTTTATATTCTTAAAAAAGTACAGACAGCTGACTATAACCAAAAGCCAGATTGTGATCATGTGCCATGCAGCTTGTGATCATGTGCCATGCAGCTTGTGATCATGTGCCATGCAGCTTGTGATCATGTGACATGCAGCTTGTGAGTCATAACGAGTTAACAAGAAGACTGTGAATGTTATCATTACTGATAGTCTTCTCTTCTTTCTGTTTGGTCCTTGGCCACTGACTAAAAAAGCAATCTGTTATATGATATGAAATGGGGAGGTTTCTAGGGCAGTTTCAAATTATTTCAATAAATATCTGATGTAATTTTAAAAATAATAAAATTATTTGATCATATTAATTTTCTTTTAAATTAAAAAGCTCATAATTTGCAATGACAATATAAACGGGTGCTAGCGTAATTTATTCTCTGCTGAACTTCAAAAATGAAAATATGTTTTAGTCTAATTGGCAGTTTTAAATACCCATATGACATTTAGTGTCAATTGTCAATACGACAAACATTGATAGTAATTAATTACTTCATAAAAATAATTCACTGGATGCTCGAAGTAATGATATATCGACCAAAGAAAAATCAGAATGTTTTTAAAGAAATTAAATTAAAACTTAGTAGAGAAGTAACTCTTAAAAAAACTTTTCCCGGAGCTCTGATCAGGTTAAGATACAAACTTGACTTGCTTTCTTTATTTTATTTTTTTCAGTTTCATGATTCTTATTATATTATTATTCATATGTATGTTTCTTATGCAGATTGTACACGTTTTTGTGAAATCAAGTGGTATGTAGTTGTAGTGGTATCTGCTTTATTTGCCTACAAGCAGCCGTAAATAATAATTTATGCTCAATGCGATGAAATCGTTAAAATAATCAGCAACCTGCGGGCTCCCATCAGAATTAGCGTAGAATAATGAATGAAAGACACACCATGCGGACTCTCACAAATCCTGTATCAATCGAAAAATAGGCAGCTTGATTTCATTGGTTGATTTTTTTAATTAAGTGGCTTATCATCTCACCGAATCTAATGACGCAAATATCGGCTATGGTGTGCCGCAAGAGGATCTATTTATATATACCTGTATATTTAATAATTAGGCCAAAAACCTGTATAGAAATTATGTACGGGGCATACAGATCTGAAAACGAGAATTACTTGTACAGATTGCAGGTAACCAGTAGTACTTGACATGTATGTTAAGGACAATAAGCGAAATAGGCTTAGCAACATACAATATCAAATGAAGATATAACAGAACATTTCAAAGACATTCTAAATAGACCAGCTTCACAAGATCCCCTAGAAATCCAGCCAGCAGAAGAAGAGCTACAAGTCAACAGTGAAAGACCAACTGAGGAAGAAATAAAGAAAGCCATAAAGCATTAAGGCAATGGAAAAGTGGCTGGTTCAGTTGGCATTCCGGCAGACACCATTACACCCGCAAACAGGAAGGAGGGATATCTCGTCAAGTTGCTAAAGATGGGAGACTAGCAAGAGTGCACACTTTACAGAGGAATATCTCGTCAAGTTGCTAAAGATGGGAGACTAGCAAGAGTGTACGCTTTACAGAGGAATATCTTACAATCAGTGCCAGGGAAAAATAGTAAATAGGATCCTTCTGGAGAGATTAAAAGAGGCGAAAGACAGACAATTGAGAGAAGAGCAGTTTGGACAAGAATTGTTCTGGAAACTGATGAGGCATTTTAGAATTCGTCTAAATTTCAATAACCTAAAACAGAAAACGTATGATGACTTCATGAAGGACAAAGTATGGGTCTATGTTCAGAATAAAATATGTTTCTCTGACAGCAAAAAAAAAGCACACTTTCATAAATGGAAATGTGTGCCTAGCTGAAATACTGTGACAGGAAGGCAAACCCAATGGAACAAGATTTGATGAAAAGATGTTGCATGCCGATGTGACTTACTTTGAGGGAACCAGCTGATAACAATACAAGGCAGTCCTTGTTGGAACTGCCCAGGGTAAAGGAAAGAGGGAGACGAAAAGCACACAGAGAAGAGATGAACATAAGGAGGAGAAAAAAAAAACAAATAGTATTAATTTGAAGAAACAGCTCAAGACAGGAGAACTCAGAGATGAATAACAGAAGTCTTGAGCGATATAGGGAGATGAGAGGCAGAGAACAATATAATAAGTTGTAAGAACATTTGATAGAGTATTCCAGTGTGTGAAGTTGTAATATGAAGAGTTGTAAGAACATTTGATAGATCATTCCAGTGTGTAAAGTTGTAACATGAAGAGTTGTAAGAACATTTGATAGATCATTCCAGTGTGTAAAGTTGTAATATGAAGAGTTGTAAGAACATTTGATAGATCATTCCAGTGTGTAAAGTTGTAATATGAAGAGTTGTAAGAACATTTGATAGATCATTCCAGTGTGTGAAGTTGTAACATGAAGAGTTGTAACATGAAGAGTTGTAATATGAAGAGTTGTAAGACATTTGATAGATCATTCCAGTGTGTAAAGTTGTAATATGAAGAGTTGTAAGAACATTTGATAGATCATTCCAGTGTGTGAAGTTGTAACATGAAGAGTTGTTATATGAAGAGTTGTAATATGAAGAGTTGTAAGAACATTTGATAGATCATTCCAGTGTGTAAAGTTGTAACATGAAGAGTTGTAAGAACATTTTATAGATCATTCCAGTGTGTAAAGTTGTAATATGAAGAGTTGTAAGAACATTTGATAGATCATTCCAGTGTGTAAAGTTGTAACATGAAGAGTTGTAAGACCATTTGATAGATCATTCCAGTGTGTAAAGTTGTAACATGAAGAGTTGTAAGACCATTTGATAGATCATTCCAGTGTGTAAAGTTGTAACATGAAGAGTTGTAAGACCATTTGATAGATCATTCCAGTGTGTAAAGTTGTAACATGAAGAGTTGTAAGACCATTTGATAGATCATTCCAGTGTGTAAAGTTGTAACATGAAGAGTTGTAAGACCATTTGATAGATCATTCCAGTGTGTAAAGTTGTAACATGAAGAGTTGTAAGACCATTTGATAGATCATTCCAGTGTGTGAAGTTGTAACATGAAGAGTTGTAATATGAAGAGCTGAAATATGAAGAGTAGTAATATGAAGAGCTTTAATATGAAGAGTTCTAAGAGCATTTGATATAGCATATCATAGTGTGTGAAGTTGTAACATGAAGAGTTGTAATATGAAGAGTTGTAATAACATTTGATACAGTATTCTGATTTATGTAGTTATTATAACATACCATATTCTGCCACTGTAAAAGTTTTCTCTATGTTAGAATTCTGTGAAGAGATAAGGAAACAATATTAACATCTGAAATGTTTTATGTCTCAAAGTGGTTTCTGAAAATTGAAGAAATGAGGTAAAAATAAATGAAAGAAAGTTTTTTAGAGATGAAAGAGATCAACACCAGGGTGAGGGGGGAGGGGGGGGGGGGGAGAGAAACTGCTTAAAATTAAAAAAATTAATGAGACAATTTTACACAAAAACAAAAAAAAAAATGAAAGAAAGAATGCAGTTATATCATAATTTAAAACCTCATTAACAAATGAGACAGACTGCAAGATAGAAACCAAAGTGAACAAACGGTAACATAAGTAGCATAATAGAGCAAATAACTGAGAATTTTGTGAATAAGGTATGGTACAAAGAAAAGGTGGAAAGAAAGAAATACGATAAATTACAGTATTTGAGAAAATTAAACTAAAAAAGTTGTTATGCTCATAGAGTTGCGTTTACAAGGATTATGACCTCACACTTACACACTGCCTGTTTCATATAACATCTGTAGAAAGCCATTTTTTAATAAACCAATTCTACCTCATTTTGGAAAGATGCGCCCCACTCATTCTAACAAAAAGATGGGTAGGTAATATTAGGACATGTGGTCAAATATTAAAGACCCTTTAGTCTGGATTGTTTTGGAATTTAGGAAAATCTTTTTGTAATTACTGGAATGCTGATATGTTGGGACAAAGCACCTACAGGGCATGGGACAGACACTATGTTCAAAATTACATTGTCTCGGGTACAAAACACAACTATGACCTGCACATAAACATCATCTCTAATGCACAACAAAAAAATCATAAAACACGATTTTAAGAAACTCAAAGTAAATTAGAATATTTAAAGTACAAATATGAGTGCTTTAGTAAACTCAAAGACATTTTTCACAAGAAAATATGTGCTCATGTAACTGGCGAATATTATGTCTAAGCTGAGTGGAGAAAGGTCTCTGCAAAACTCGTACTAAAAATATAAAATTAAAAAAAAACCATTGATTGGGTCATTTAAATTACAAAAAATCTGTGAAAAATGACAAATTAGGATGGAAAAAAATGGCAAGAAGTGATGGAAAAAAATGGCAAGAAGTGATGGAAAAAAATGGCAAGAAGTGATGGAAAAAAAATGGTAAGAAGTGATGGACAAAAATGGCAAGAAGTGATGGAAAAAAATGGCAAGAAGTGATGGAAAAAAAAATGGTAAGAAGTGATGAAAAAAAATGGCAAGAAGTGATGGAAAAAAATGGCAAGAAGTGATGGAAAAAGCATTGACAGCTCACTTCAGTCTCCGCCCGTATCTTCCAGTCTTGGAGGACAGGCTGGGAGGAGAGGGTAAGTTGTTTGGTGATGACGCCCTCAACAGGCTTCTCTTGCAACCACTGCTTGATCTTGTTGCCTCCAGCATCCTGTTAAAGTTGAATTTTGTGTATTCAATCATAGTTCCATAACCTGTTTATATCTAGTAATGTTTTGTATTCAATCATAGTTCCATAACCTGTTTATATCTAGTAATGTTTTGTATTAAATAATAGTTCCCTAACTTGTTTATATCTAGTAATGTTTTGTATTCAATCATAGTTCCATAACCTGTTTATATCTAGTAATGTTTTGTATTCAATCATAGTTCCATAACCTGTTTATATCTAGTAATGTTTTGTATTCATTAATAGTTCCATAACCTGTTTATATCTAGTAAAGTTTTGTCTCATCTCATCATTTATTTTATCTTTTTTTTTGTCTTGACTGTTATCAGTTTTTAAAATGTCCCTTTCTGACATGGCTCTGAGTAAATAGTGTGTGTTTTGTTTGTTGGTCTTCATGTAAAACTTATCATTACATGTTATTATGTATTTTGTTATTGCTGATCCTGCTGGTCAAAGTTATGTATTTTGTTATTGTTGATGTTGGCTCATATTTTGTTATTGTTGATGTTGGCTATAGTTGTTATGTATTTTGTTATTGTTGATGTTGGCTAAAGTTGTTATATATTTTGTAATTATTGATGTTAGCTAAAGTTGTTATATATTTTGTTATTGTTGATGTTGGCTAAAGTTGTTATGTATTTTGTTATTGTTGATGTTGGCTATAGTCATTATATATTTTGTTATTGTTGATGTTGGCTAAAGTTGTTATGTATTTTGTTATTGTTGATGTTGGCTATAGTCATTATATATTTTGTTATTGTTGATGTTGGCTAAAGTTGTTATGTATTTTGTTATTGTTGATGTTGGCTAAAGTTGTTATGTATTTTGTTATTGTTGATGTTGGCTAAAGTTGTTACGTGTTTTGTAACTGTGGATGTTGGCTATGGTTGTTATGCATTTTATGATTGTTGATGTTGGCTATAGTCATTTTATATTTTGTTGGTGTTGGCTATAGTCATTATGTATTTTGTTATTGCTGATGTTGGCTAAAATTGTTATGTATTTTGTTATTGTTGATGTTGGCTAAAGTTGTTATGTATTTTGTTATTGTTGATGTTGGCTATAGTTGTTATGTATTTTGTTATTGTTGATGTTGGCTAAAGCTGCTATGTATTTTGTTATTGTTGATGTTGGCTAAAGTTGTTACGTATTTTGTTATTGGTGATATATTGGCTAAATTTGTTAAGTATTTTGTTATTGTTGATGTTGGCTATAGTTGTTATGTATTTTGTTATTGTTGATGTTGGCTATAGTTGTTATGTATTTTGTTATTGTTGATGTTGGCTATAGTTGTTATGTATTTTGTTATTGTTGATGTTGGCTATAGTCATTATATATTTTGTTATTGTTGATGTTGGCTAAAGTTGATATGTATTTTGTTATTGTTGATCTTGCTGGCTAAAGTTGATATGTATTTTGTTATTGTTGATCTTGCTGGCTAAAGTTGATATGTATTTTGTTATTGTTGATCTTGCTGGCTAAAGTTGATATGTATTTTGTTATTGTTGATCTTGCTGGCTAAAGTTGATATGTATTTTGTTATTGTTGATCTTGCTGGCTAAAGTTGATATGTATTTTGTTATTGTTGATGTTGGCTAAAGTAAAGTTGTTACGTGTTTTGTTATTGTTGATGTTGGCTGTAACTTTTTAGTTGTTGTTTTTGTTATTCTCCATTTTTCAGAGCCATACAATAGGACTGACTTGACAATAAAATACGTTACATTCATAAATGGATGCTTGCGTAGAATAAAAGGATTGAAATAGTATGAGAAAGTTACAAATATGAAACTAATGACAAGAAACAGACAAGTGCCAGTGGAACAAGAGATGAGAAGACGCTGCGGATGGATAAGACACACGTTAAGGAAACCTGTTGATAGCATTACAAAGAGGTCCTTGTTCTGGAATTGTCAAGGAAAAAAAAGGATGAGGAGGACTAAAACACACATGGAGAAGAGAACAGGAGAAAGTGATCAGGAAAACTTGGAAAGAACCTGATCTGATGGCATGTGATAGAAGGATATGGCATGTGATAGGAGGATATGGCATGTGATAGGAGAATATGGCATGTGATAGGAGGATATGGCATGTGATAGGAGGATATGGCATGTGATAGGAGGATGCGGCATGTGATAGGAGGATATGGCATGTGATAGGAGGATATGGCATGTGATAGGAGGATATGGCATGTGTTTGTTTAAAGCCTATGGTTCTTGGGGAACTAAAGGTATTTTTGATGCTAGCTAAAGTTGTTAATGCATGTTGTTATTTTTGATGCTAGCTAAAGTTGTTAATGCATGTTGTTATTTTTGCTAGCTAAAGTTGTTAATTCATCTTGTTATTTTTGATGTTAGCTAAAGTTGTTAATGCATGTTATTATTTTTGATGCTAGCTAAAGTTGTTAATGCATGTTGTTATTTTTGATGCTAGCTAAAGTTGTTAATGCATGTTGTTATTTTTGCTAGCTAAAGTTGTTAATTCATCTTGTTATTTTTGATGTTAGCTAAAGTTGTTAATGCATGTTGTTATTTTTGATGCTAGCTAAAGTTGTTAATGCATGTTGTTATTTTTGCTAGCTAAAGTTGTTAATTCATCTTGTTATTTTTGATGTTAGCTAAAGTTGTTAATGCATGTTGTTATTTTTGATGTTAGCTAAAGTTGTTAATGCATGTTGTTATTTTTTATGCTAGCTAAAGGTGTTAATGCATGTTGTTATTTTTTATGCTAGCTAAAGGTGTTAATGCATGTTGTTATTTTTGATGCTAGCTAAAGTTGTTAATGCATGTTGTTATTTTTTATGCTAGCTAAAGGTGTTAATGCATGTTGTTATTTTTTATGCTAGCTAAAGGTGTTAATGCATGTTGTTATTTTTTATGCTAGCTAAAGTTGTTAATGCATGTTGTTATTTTTTATGCTAGCTAAAGGTGTTAATGCATGTTGTTATTTTTTATGCTAGCTAAAGTTGTTAATGCATGTTGTTATTTTTTATGCTAGCTAAAGGTGTTAATGCATGTTGTTATTTTTTTATGCTAGCTAAAGGTGTTAATGCATGTTGTTATTTTTTATGCTAGCTAAAGTTGTTAATGCATGTTGTTATTTTTTATGCTAGCTAAAGGTGTTAATGCATGTTGTTATTTTTTATGCTAGCTAAAGTTGTTAATGCATGTTGTTATTTTTTATACTAGCTAAAGGTGTTAATGCATGTTGTTATTTTTTATGCTAGCTAAAGGTGTTAATGCATGTTGTTATTTTTTATGCTAGCTAAAGGTGTTAATGCATGTTGTTATTTTTTATGCTAGAGTTGCGTGCATATTTTGACGCACATATTACAAAAATCGATATGGCTATTTAATATGGAAGAGATATAGACATTCATTCATTTGTGTATGAAAATGCTGTCTATGGGGAAAGCGAGATAATCCATGTTTGATTCACACTTTTGATTATAGGAGTAATCGTTTTTGATATTGATCCGGCGCAAGGATATTGCTCTTATATTTGTACTTATTTTTAGGGCCAGAAAATAGATTAATTTGCTTATTATGTTTATGGCCTGAATTCATATGTATTACATATTATTAGTACAAGTAGAATCAGTCCTATATTGTATATTTTGGATGGGTAGGCGGGACTAGATTCTTGTTATTCCGGTCTAGCGGAAGTATGAGTTGTCTTGACAAGTCGTGATGAGTTCCGATGTACCGTGATAATGGCGGGTACGCACTTTTCAAAGGGCTGGTAGATTCTTAAGGAAATATGATTCATGAAGTGGTTTTCTTCTAAAGGAGATGGTATCTCTACTATAATTTATGTTAGAGACTCTCCTAAGGTACGGTACAATGTATAATTCGGACTCCATGTATTGCCAGACCCTATTTTGATGATCTCATGTCGATTCGACCTAGATGGAACATTGTGCTTCGTATCGCTAGGGTCGTGTTTTGTATCGACAAAGATGACAGACTTTCCTACAGCGGTTATGGCTACGTGAACTAACCTGATCACCGTAGAGCTGTATGGGAACATTTATGAAATCATTTATATACCCATTATAAATTAACTCTGGCTTATATTCTCCTTCCTATGAATGAGTGAACGACAACTCAGGGAGGCGGCCATGTTAGATTTCGGTCATCATATGTTTTGATCACTGCCAAGAGAACAGATTATTTATCCTATTATCGGACAGTGACAGGGAGATCTCAATCTTGCTAGAAACCCCCTCTTTCGTGGTTTCATAATATATGCTACAAACTATGGACGTCAAGTAACTTTAGTTATTTACCGATCTGCCTTCACTGACGCGTTTAGTCAGATAGGGGGATGCGGCCATAATGTATCATGACAATTGAACTTTTGATGTACTGCCCATTATTTCTGAATGTGTCATGACTTCAGATCTGCTATGTATACCTACAAATTGATATGTCAACATACCATGATGTACTCGTATGTCCCAGTGTGTACGTCTGAATAAATTGAGTAAACAAAGATTCCAGCAGTCTGCATTGGTGCCTTGTAGACACAAGTGTATGAGTGGTTATATTGGTCAGCACACGAACAGTACACCATTCGCGGTAATCACACTCTACACTTCTACTTCATACATACACCATCCTGCGTCGGTTGGAGTGACCAAGTTTAGGGCCTGCTTCCCCTGGAGCCTTTGCCTTCCCTAACTCAGGACTAGGGTGAGTTACCCATTTACAGCTGGGTAGACTGGGGGCATGCCTGATCTCAACAACACACCACTCTTCCTTACAGAGCATACAGACTGACACTTTACAGAGTGGGAAATAAACAAATAAAGAAGAAAGAAACTTTACAGTGGTGGCCAGATTCCTGGGTCCAGCTTACGCAGTTTTGTGTTGAGAATCACAGTTTACAGCTGAAAGAACATTTGTTTGAACACATCAACACCAGTAGGACAGCTATACAGTCGATGTCAGCTTGACCTGTATTACCGATAGGATGCTGTATCTAGGTCAGCACTTGTTGACAGTTTTTCGCTGTACAGACAGTATTACACAGGACAGTGGTATCAAGTGTAGAAAATATCTGGAGCAGTATTGTTGACATTTCTCAACGTACAGAAGAATCACAGTGTTGTTGAACATAAAGTGCATAGTTCATCGTTGGATCTTCATATGCTCTACAGAGAAAAATTGACAGTGTAATAGTTTAAAATTAAATCTATTACTGAATAAAGTGGCAAGTTATTATTATTTAAATAAACTGTGCCTGCTTTACAACACTATACCTGCAACACATTCCATTCATGATATAAATTATATTGTATGCTATATGCTATTTATGTTTACATGTTATTTGTTATGTGGTAAATTAGTTTATGTTCTGTGTGACTAGTACAAGGTATGCCGAGTGACATTGGTCTGGTACTAGTATTCTATAGGTACACATTTTCTTAATTGGAAATTTGTTAGCAACAATTTGCTGCTATTTCTGTTAGTTGTGATGAGGTGTTCTTTTCTTCGTTGTTTTTGTTAATAATTTTGTGTTCCTTAGTTTTGTTTGATTTGTTTGCATTTGTTGGTCTAATCTTTTCTATTTTTGATTTCTTTACACCCTTATGTTTATACACTGTGGCGTTATTTGTCTTGTTATCTTATTGCAGTTATCATCACGGATTCTGTGATCATTTTTTTCATTTCTCCTATTTAATTTAATTTGATCTCTGCAAATGTTTTCAGATTGTCTTTTCTTGTTTGTCCTTTGTAATGTCTTTAGTTGACATATGACACAGGAGTTATAGTGGTATACACTGATAGTATAGTACAGATCAGTACTTTATGATTATTTTCCACAGGTACCCAAGTGATCTTTGATTACATTGAGGTATACAAGACCTTTGTAAGGCTTGTCTCCCACAGTATTTGAGATACAGTTATTGTTGTCCACAGGTACTCAAGTTATCATTGGTTATTATAAACCATACAAGTTTGGACTAAGACTAAGTCTATGGTATAGACTTGTCTCCCATTAAAGTGAAAGAGGGTAATTTATTTACTTTTTCAGGTTTCTGATTTAAGAAGACAATATGTCTACATTAGATTATTTTATTGCACAAGGAAAATCTCTTGATAAGACTGGAAAAGACTTAGAACAATGGGCTGTTGCTCAATATGACAAAGCATTAGCTGCTGAAGAGAGAAAAGCTGCTGCTGAAGAAAAAAAAGCTCTGGCTGAAGAAAAAAGATTAGAAAGAGAAGCTGCTGCTGAAGAAAAAAAAGCTGCTGCTGAAGAAAAAAAAGCTCTGGCTGAAGAAAAAAGATTAGAAAGAGAAGCTGCTGCTGAAGAAAAAAAAAGCTCTGGCTGAAGAAAAAAGATTAGAAAAAGAAGCTGATACTGCTGCTGAACTAAAGAAATTGCAGATGCAAGTGGAGGAAAGGAGATTTGATGCAGAACAGAAGAAATTAGAAGCTGCTGCAGAACAGAAAAAATTAGAAGCTGCTGCAGAACAGAAAAAATTAGAAGTTGCTGCTGCTGCAGAACAGAAAAAATTAGAAGCTGCTGCAGAACAGAGAAGATTAGATAGAGAAGCTGAAGAGAGAAAAGCAATAAGAGAACATGAGTTTGAATTAGAGAAATTAAAATTGACATGTATGAGTAATGTTAATCAGGCATCTGGTGGTAATGGTAAACCCTTTGTGTACAAGGTCAAGGTACCAGCGTTTAACCCTACCAGTGATGACATAACATTTTGGCTTTCTAGATTTGAACGGGCTTGTCGATCTCATAATGTTGACAAATCACAGTATGTGAATCAGTTGTCTGAAAATCTAAAAGGGGAGTCCCTAAGTAAGTTATATTTTGTTGAAGAGGCCGACAAAGATAATTATGATGCTGTTAGGGCAGCTTTGATAAAGAGATATCAGCTGTCTGAGGAAGGTTACCGTCTTTTGTTTAAAACAATGAGACCTGAGGTAGGTGTAGAATTCTCAGATTTCATCTCAAAAGCACGAATTACACTTTCACGATGGATTGAATTATCCAAAACAGAGAAAACATTTGATGGTCTTACGGATTTATTGCTAAGAGACAAGGTCATGTCTTCTGTAAATAAATCATTCCTAGAGTTCTTACATGAGCGTAAACCTGGTACAATAAAGCAAATGGAAGAATATTGTGACCAGTATGCCACGGCACACCCTGACATGATTCTTAGTAACTCTAACATTAAAGAGAGTATGCCAGTTGCTTCGGCAACAGAATATAATCAGAATTACTCACACAAATTCCAAGGAGCTAAAAATAAATTTGATAAAAAGGTTAATTGGAATAAGTATCAAAACCAAGATAACCACTCAAATCAGGGTTCTTCTTCGAAGAACTGGAATCGGGCTGATAGTCCTCGACACGCGAGGGGTACCCATAATGTTAGAAATTCTCGGAAAGGGAGTAGCTATAGGAACTACCCAAGTGCTTCATGGAGACAAAAAAACCAATATTACAGGGATACTCAATATAACGAGCATGATGATTATGATCATGAATATTATGATTCAAACCCAAATAGGGGTTATAACAGAGGCAATAATAATTATAGAGACAATTATAACCGAGGTAGATCACAACACAAAAGACATGGTAAATCTTATTACCAGGCTAACTCTGCACAACAGGAGTTCCACGACACCGATAATCAGAATAATGATAAAAAAAGACTCCAACAGTGTAGCAAATTCCGCTTTCGATTTTGCTAGAGCATTTGAGTGTTCGCAATGCAAAACATTATTCGATCCAACCACAGTTTCTACTTTAAGCTGCGGTCACCCGCTTCCCGCTCTCCATGCGTCAATTGCGCATAATGGAAGGGGTGCTCTTGTCTTTAATAGGGGCCTAATAGATGGTACTCCGGTATCAATTCTTTTCGATTCGGGGTGCACTACCATTGGAGTGAGGCAATCACTCGTAAATCCTTCTCGAGCTACAGGCAATATAGTCAAATGTGTAACATTTGGTGGCACATTGGAGAAGTACTCCACTGCCATTATCAATATTGCTACGCCTTTCTTTACAGGAGAGGTGCAAGCATGTCTCTTGCCGAATCCGATCGCTGATCTTATCATCGGTCGCATTCATGGAGTGAAAGAATGCACTCCACAGCAAATCTCTAATTGGGAAAATGTTAATATGCAATCTGCTAATGCAGTAATCACTAGGGCTCAAGCTCTTAATATGCCACAATCTTCACATTCTGAAGATAATGATGCGCAGATCCAAGATGATCCCTTGGAGATTTCCCACGATTCCTTTATCAAACAGCAGGAAGATGATCCTACTCTAAAGAAATTCTTTACTCTGGAAAAAAAAGGTGATCCGAATAAGGATACAAATCGTAAATCTTGGATTACGATGAAGAATGGCGTACTTGTACGTATGGTACAAGACTCCGCTAAGTCCATTCATTCTCAAATCCTTGTGCCTAAAAATATGAGAGTTAAAATCTTACAGCACGCTCATGATTCGCAATGTGCTGGACATATGGGTTTTTCCCGTACTAAAGCTAGAGTTCTTCAATCTTTCTTTTGGCCTGCTGTGAATAAGGACATACGAATCTATTGTCGATCTTGTAAAGTATGTCAAGAGATTAAATCCAGAGGTCCACGCCATGATGCACCTATTCAGGCTGCAGACATTCCCATTCGGCCATTTCAAAAAATGGCGATAGACATCATTGGTCCATTTAAGATAAAGTCTGCTAGAGGACACCAATTTATTTTGACGTGTGTGTTGATATGTGCACACGTTGGCCGGAGGCTGTTCCTCTAAAGAGCATAACTACTGCTGATGTCGCAGATGCTCTTTGGTTAATATTTTCTCGTCTGGGGTTTCCAGCAGAAATATTATCCGACCATGGTACCCAACTCATATCGGATACCATGTCTCAAGTAATGTCGACTCTGAAGATAGAGAGATCGCTGAGTAGTATTTATCATCCTATGTCCAATGGGATGGTGGAACGTTTGAATAGAACTCTGAAAAACCTACTAGGTAAGATAACAGAAGATCATCCTCAGGATTGGGATAGGGTTTTACCCGCGGCTCTCTTTGCATATAGAGAGGTCGCCAACGAACATACAGGATTTTCTCCCTTTGAACTTGTCTTTGGCGCGAAACCGCGAGGTCCTATGTCCTTACTTCATGATCTTATAACTGCTGATAATATTGTCGATGACACAAAATCCTCTTATGAATATGTCATCGCACTTAGACACAAGATTATTGAAGCATGCAAATTGGCAACTGCTTCTTCTGAATTTGCGAAACAGAAGGCAAGGGAATTTGCCAATAAAAAGAGATGTTTGCGACAACTTTGTCCAGGTGACAAAGCATTTGTCTTGCTACCTTGTAGGGAAAATAGACTTCTCATTTCTTGGAAAGGTCCGTACGATATAATATCAAAAGTTTCCGATGTTGACTATATCGTCGATATTGACGGGAAGCGTAAAACCTTCCACATCAACATGCTCACGGAATTCCATGAACGTCCTGATTATTTACAACCTGTTTTCCAGGCAACGGACGATTTTCCAGTCCAACATGGACAGTACTCATCTCTGTCAGTAATACAGGATGAGGAAACGAGTTTCTCGGATGTAAATTTACCTTTTCCAATGATTCCTCTTCACTCTAATGAATCATGGAAAGATGTTGCAATTTCTCCAGAATTATCTCCAGGAGAGCAGAAACAAGTTTCTACTATGTTAGAACAATTTCAGGATGTCCTTACTGACATTCCTGGTCAAACTGATGTCATTCAACATGACATTATTCTTACTGACCATAGTCCTATAAGAGTCAGACCGTATCCTATCCCGATACATTTTCAAGCACAGGTAGAGAAAGAGTTAGATGAGATGATAGAGTTAAAAATTATTGAACCATCCACATCAGCATATTCTTCGCCGATGGTTATAGTACGGAAAAAAAAAACAATAACATACATCTTTGCGTGGATTATCGCAAATTGAATCAAGTGACTAAATTTGATGCGGAACCTATGCCTTTACTAGAAGAGCTACTTACGAGACTATCGAATTCTCACTTCTTTACTAAACTCGATTTGTCTAAGGGATATTGGCAAGTTCCACTATCCGAACACGCCAAACCGTTTACTGCTTTTTCGACGCCTAGGGGTCTATTCCAATGGAATTTCATGCCTTTCGGTCTTATGAACGCCCCTGCTACATTTGTACGCATGATGCGTCGAATCCTATCTCATCGCTCAGATGTCATTGCGTATCTGGATGACATCTGTCTTTTCAGTGATACTTGGAACGATCACTATAATGGTATAAATGAACTATTGTCTATCTTACGCGAGCATAACCTGACAGCGAAACCATCGAAAGCATGTATTGGTTTTAGCGAAATATCTTTCTTAGGACACCGTGTTGGTCATGGGTTCCTAAAAACAGAAGACCATAATACAAGCAAGATACTTAACATTTCTATTCCTAAGACTAAAAAGCAAGTACGAAGTCTCTTAGGTCTAATACAATTTTATGGACGATTCATCCCGAATCTGTCCTCCATTATGTCACCTCTTTCTTCCTTGCTAAAGAAAGGGTCTCCTAATGTAGTCCATTGGACTCAAGAATGTCAATCCTCTTTGGATAAGGTTAAAACTATGTTTTCTACTTCACCTATCCTAGTATTGCCTTCTAAGGATAAGACATTTATTCTTCGTAGTGACGCTTCATCCACCGGGATTGGAGCTGCACTAATGCAAGAGTACTCTGGAACTCTGCATCCTGTGATGTATATTTCTCGGAAATTAAATGCCGCAGAGAAGAATTACTCGGTCCTAGACCGTGAATTATTGGCTATGGTTTGGTCAATCCTTAAACTGCAAAGATTTCTTCTGGGCGCGCATTTCATTGTGGAAACTGACCAGAAAGCTCTTACGGCTATTCAGAGTAAAAATCTGAAGAGCGCGAGATCAACGCGATACGCGATTGCTCTACAGCCATTTCATTTTTCGGTGCGAGCTATCCGTGGGTCAGAAAATGTGATGGCAGATATTTTGTCTAGATGCCCACATGATTCATAACTGTTATACAACTTTGATACAGTTGTTTCTATGTTGAAATGTGTACACATATGTAATATATCATATATTGATTGTAACACTACTTAGCGGTTCATTGATATTTATTCACCGCTGATCTTTCAATGTTTTTCGTCTTTGATGATCATGATGTTAAGATATCTTAGATGAAATTTATGTATAAACTAATGTGGAAATTGTGTCATTGCTAATATTGTAGTATGCGTTGGTGACACCTCTCTGGAAATATTTATACTTAGAGAAGTACTTTCTCTAAGGTCATAAAACTTATGCTTATCATCTGCGCATTGTATTGGTGCGTTGTGAGCCTATTGTATGTTGCTCCTAGATGTATTTCAAAAAAAAAAAAAAATGTACCATTTTTTTTTTTTCCCGAGGGGTGTGGTAATCTGTTGCGTGCATATTTTGACGCACATATTACAAAAATCGATATGGCTATTTAATATGGAAGAGATATAGACATTCATTCATTTGTGTATGAAAATGCTGTCTATGGGGAAAGCGAGATAATCCATGTTTGATTCACACTTTTGATTATAGGAGTAATCGTTTTTGATATTGATCCGGCGCAAGGATATTGCTCTTATATTTGTACTTATTTTTAGGGCCAGAAAATAGATTAATTTGCTTATTATGTTTATGGCCTGAATTCATATGTATTACATATTATTAGTACAAGTAGAATCAGTCCTATATTGTATATTTTGGATGGGTAGGCGGGACTAGATTCTTGTTATTCCGGTCTAGCGGAAGTATGAGTTGTCTTGACAAGTCGTGATGAGTTCCGATGTACCGTGATAATGGCGGGTACGCACTTTTCAAAGGGCTGGTAGATTCTTAAGGAAATATGATTCATGAAGTGGTTTTCTTCTAAAGGAGATGGTATCTCTACTATAGTTTATGTTAGAGACTCTCCTAAGGTACGGTACAATGTATAATTCGGACTCCATGTATTGCCAGACCCTATTTTGATGATCTCATGTCGATTCGACCTAGATGGAACATTGTGCTTCGTATCGCTAGGGTCGTGTTTTGTATCGACAAAGATGACAGACTTTCCTACAGCGGTTATGGCTACGTGAACTAACCTGATCACCGTAGAGCTGTATGGGAACATTTATGAAATCATTTATATACCCATTATAAATTAACTCTGGCTTATATTCTCCTTCCTATGAATGAGTGAACGACAACTCAGGGAGGCGGCCATGTTAGATTTCGGTCATCATATGTTTTGATCACTGCCAAGAGAACAGATTATTTATCCTATTATCGGACAGTGACAGGGAGATCTCAATCTTGCTAGAAACCCCCTCTTTCGTGGTTTCATAATATATGCTACAAACTATGGACGTCAAGTAACTTTAGTTATTTACCGATCTGCCTTCACTGACGCGTTTAGTCAGATAGGGGGATGCGGCCATAATGTATCATGACAATTGAACTTTTGATGTACTGCCCATTATTTCTGAATGTGTCATGACTTCAGATCTGCTATGTATACCTACAAATTGATATGTCAACATACCATGATGTACTCGTATGTCCCAGTGTGTACGTCTGAATAAATTGAGTAAACAAAGATTCCAGCAGTCTGCATTGGTGCCTTGTAGACACAAGTGTATGAGTGGTTATATTGGTCAGCACACGAACAGTACACCATTCGCGGTAATCACACTCTACACTTCTACTTCATACATACACCATCCTGCGTCGGTTGGAGTGACCAAGTTTAGGGCCTGCTTCCCCTGGAGCCTTTGCCTTCCCTAACTCAGGACTAGGGTGAGTTACCCATTTACAGCTGGGTAGACTAGGGGCATGCCTGATCTCAACAACACAGCCACTATTTCGTTACTGCCTTACTGTTATGTATTTTGTTATTAAAGCTGCTGCCTATGGTACAAAACATACAAAGACTGACACTTTACAGAGGAAGTTGACTGAAGTTAACACAGAAATACAGGTTAGGATAATGTTACGCTGCTAGTAATTATAATATGATGATAACATTACATTAAATATACAACATAAAAAGCATATTACACTAGTAATAATGACAATAATAAAAACAAGATTACAAGTAGGCAGAAGTAAGATGAACTTGTCAAACTACTATTCTTGTTTTTTGATATTCTGTTCTGAAAAAAATGATCATTATGCTCATAAAACTTCTATATCAACAATGACCGTAATTTCAGATTGATCAGGTGAGTAAATTAACCCTTCATATCCCCCCCAAAAAAAAGTTCTCATAAAAACAAAGAAAGTCATGAGTTAATCCACAAGATAAGGCCAAGAGTTATCAAAATTCTTAATTAACACCATGAAATGAAATATTTAGAGAAAGAGGTGAACAAGCTGTGAGCTGATGTAAACAAGACAAGACTGACAGAGAATGATGTAAACAAGACAAGACTGACAGAGAAATGCCATGATTAACTGACCAGAGTAGAACGGCAGAAGCATGACTGACAGTGCCAACTGGTATGCCACTCCATAGCAATGATTTCCTGTCACACTTACCAGTGTCTCCTGGTTTGTAGATGGCCTTATCTGATTGGATGAACAGTGACAGCTCCTTGCTGTTGAAGGTCAAGGTAGTTGTGTTAACAAATGTCAGACCACCACTGCCCTCCACCTTCAGCGTGTAGCTAGCAGCGACCAAGCTTTTTGGAATCTGGGTACAAGACATAAGAGAAAGTTATGTTTGTTTCTGAAATATTCTAATGGTATTGGTGATAAGATTGACAATGTAGGTGATTGAGATGTTGTAGTTGTTGTGGTGATAAAATGGAAAATGTAGGTGACTGAGATGTTGTAGTGGTTGTGGTGATAAGATGAAAAATGAAGGTGTTTGAGATGTTGACTAAATGAAGATCAATAATGGTGTCAAGACCAATAAAGATAACCGTAATGATGATAATGAAGATGACAACTTTGGAATGATTTCTCTAAAAAGTTAGTTGGTCTGACCCAGGCTTCACACATGGCCATATGGTTTCATCCTAAAGAAGGAATTGTGAACTCATGATAGCAACCTTCCTCTCTCAAGGAGGGAACATTCTCTGAGAACATCTGCAACTGCTTGCATTTGTTCTCAACATGAACATGTATGATAATTGTGACAAATGCTTTTTCCTTTCATGAAACAGAGAAATGGTATAGTATTATATACTTTATTTCTTTATGGTGAATGTGGTGTACTCAGATCATGGCAGAACAGGCACAGGAATAGAAATAAGATGTTAAAAGGCTAAGAAAAATGCTAGACTCTTACATTCTGGCACCCACACATCGCTGTGGAGGCAAAACCGTTCTAATGTGACCACCTGTCATCTTTGCAACAAAAATAAACTATAATGAATCTCCAACATCTTCTGTCTCTTGTCTTGATGGACTGACTTTGATTTCATTTATTATTTCTCTTTTCATTCCTAGCTTTTCTACAACTTTTTCACTTGCTTTCTTCTCTTTCCATATAGGTGCAACCCATTCTCAACAACAACTATAAATAGCATATTCTTACCAACCCTTTGCTATGTCTGTCAAACACAGTCACTTTCTAAAGCCCAGAACAGGCAGATTACAACAAGCACAAAGAGATGTTTGAATAGCGTCACACCTATCACCACTGCAGACATAAGACAAAATCAGAACTGTAGGAAGTTGATGGAAGCACCACCATGCGTCAGGTAGTCAGAGAGACAGAACATATACATGGTATTGGCATGTGGTAAGAATGCAGCCAGAACATACTATCAGCAAGGTCTTTAACAGCAAAAGCTCTATCTACGAGGCTAATCGATGACAAAGAGGAAGCTGAAAAGACAATGTGCAGAGAAGAAGATCTAGCTGCAGGATAAGCTGATGTACAAGTGGAAGATGAACAACACAAGTCAATAATGAGAAATCCTTAAAAAAAACCCCCAAAAAACATGATAAAATGCTAGCCAAACAAACACACTGTCAAAAAGAGAAAAAAGTTGCTTCTTCCCACGAAGCTTAACAGCACAAATAGACAAAACAATAAAATAAAAGTAAGTTAGCAGTTCAATATTTCTTACCTTAAGTGTAAGGGTATCAGGGACACCTGTAATAAAAATTCAACAAGTCAACATGACCCGACAGTCAAAGTTTGACTAGATGTCATCTTATCAACAGACGCTGCAGCTAGTAGCAGTAGTATGTGTTGTTGTTGTTGGTTGTTGTTGTTATTATTGTTTGTCGTTGTTGGTTGGTGGTGGTGGTTGTTGTTGTTGCAACAATTTTAGTTGTAGTATTAGCAGCTTTATTAGTTATTGTAGTAGTTGTATGTGTTGTTGTTGCAACAATTTTAGTTGTAGTATTAGCAACAATATTAGTTTTTGTAGCAGTTATGATAACTAAAGTAAGAGTAATAGTAGTTTAAACAAAATAAAATAAAAAGTAAATAAAAGGCAACAATAGAAATTGTTGTCGTTGGAATTATAGTTGATGTAATTGTAGTAGTTGTTGTTTAACTAAAACATAAATCAATTTGTGAATATGTAAAGAACTATTGATTAATGGTAACTGGTCATCCACTTGTATTCTGTGCAGTCAAACGTACGGAATATTTATTTAACGTGTTTTACTTCATATGTTTTATAATTATAAGTCATAACTGAATATTAATTTTTCAGCACCTTTGTCACTTGTCAAGTGAAATTTGTATGTGAATAAAATAGACTTTGACAAGTTTAAACGCCTAATGTAAAGCTCATATGAAAGTGGGTAGTTACTTGAGCTGTTTTTATTGCTGACCTATTTGTTTAAAGAAACACATTGGTTTAATTGGAACATCACCGTTCACCATCTGATGCGATGATCCTCCAAATACAACATGCACTCTACATTCACAGTTCAACACTTTCCTTACTTTAATGGAGTTATTTCCATCTAATTTAACGTTGTTTTCTTTACTAGACCAGTTGTATAAACACCTTTGTGTTTGCTAGACGTATGGAGCAATTATAGAAGTATGGAGCAATAATAGAAGTGTGGAGCAATAATAGAAGTATGGAGCAGTAATAGAAGTATGGAGCAATAATAGAAGTATGGAGCAATAATAGAAGTATGGAGCAATAATAGAAGTATGGAGCAATAATAGAAATATGGAGCAATAATAGAAGTATGGAGCAGTAATAGAAGTATGGAGCAGTAATAGAAGTATGGAGCAGTAATAGAAGTATGGAGCAATAAGAGAAATATGGAGCAATAATAGAAGTATGGAGCAATAATAGAAATATGGAGCAATAATAGAAGTATGGAGCAATAATAGAAATATGGAGCAATAATAGAAGTATAGAGCAATAATAGAAGTATGGAGCAATAATAGAAGTGTGGAGCAATAATAGAAGTATGGAGCAGTAATAGAAGTATGGAGCAATAATAGAAATATGGAGCAATAATAGAAGTATGGAGCAATAATAGAAGTGTGGAGCAATAATAGAAGTGTGGAGCAGTAATAGAAGTATGGAGCAATAATAGAAGTATGGAGCAATAATAGAAGTATGGAGCAGTAATAGAAGTATGGAGCAGTAATAGAAGTATGGAGCAGTAATAGAAGTATGGAGCAGTAATAGAAGTATGTAGCAGTACTAATGGACGTACCAGATGGAGATAGTCACAATTTGTCAGAATAAAGATTGCAATATCTGGTGCAATAATTAGAGTGGTCTTTCCTTGCTTGTATGTATATTTTTTCTGAACATAAACTGTTACATGTGACTTATATGAGGTTGCGCATACAGCTGGCAACCTCATGAGGCAAAACTAATAGCTATAGAAAACATAACTGTAACAGCACATGGAGGCCTTGGTGCAGACATCTTGCGATGGAATCATCTGCTTGCAGATGGCTCCCTGTGGGAACAAACAGACATATGATGGTGAAATGAGGCTATTAAGTTTTGTAGGGAGAAGTCCATCATGAGAAAATAATTGAATGCCTCAAAGACATAGGTATTGATGGAAAAGATATAAGAATACTCAGTAACCTTTATTGGGAGCAAACTGCCACAGTAAGATCTGGAAGGAATTATTCACCATACATAGACATAAAAAGAGGTGTCAGACAAGGTTGTGTGCTGTCCCCTTGCCTATTTAATTTATACACCGAAAAAAATTTTCAAACAGATACAGGAAATACCAGGACTGAACATCAGTGGAAGGTCAATAAACAACCTTAGATATGCAGATGATACCGTGTTGTTAGCTGAAAGCGAACAGGAGTTACAAGAACTAGTGAAGCAAGTGTACAGTATAAGTCATGAATATGGACTCGACATTAATATTGAGAAAATAAAAACTATGATAATTAGCAAAACAAACGATAAACCCACATTAAAGATAAGCGTAAATGGGAAAATCCTGGAACAAGTCAAGAGCTACGTATATCTTGGTCATATAATAACAGAAGATGGCAGATGTGAAACAGAAATCAAGAAGAGAATAGGAATGGCCAAAGCTACATTCAACAACATGAAACATATACTGACATCCAAACAGTTATCTCACAAATTAAAACTGAGAATCATAAAGTGTTATATATATTCTGCATTTCTGTATGGTGCAGAAACATGGACGATGAATAAGCATTTGGAAGAAAGAATTGAGGCTCTTGAAAATGTGGATATATAGAAGAATGGGGCGTATCTCATGGAAAGAGATGAAAACAAATAAGGAGGTCCTAGAAAATCTAGGTATGAAAAGAGAACTAATGAGGGAGGTCAAAGTTCGGCAGTTAAAATACTTTGGCCACATAAAAAGGCATAACACCTTGCAGAAGACCATAACAGAAGGGAGAGTTGAAGGCAAACGTGCAAGTGGGAAGATAACATCAAGAGATGGACAGGAAAGAGTCTATCAGAGTGCACCACCAAGACAAGAGACAGAAGACTTTGGAGATCCATTACAGCCAACCTTCGTTGTGGAGATGGCAACTGATGATGATGATGATGAGGGAGAAGTAGTTTCTCATGTGAGGTACTTGCTCAGACTAGAGTCATGCCATGTTTCTCTAAGCAACGTTGTCTACCCACCTTCCTAAGACAAAGAATAGTAAGAATGAAAGTTGTCCATGTCAACAACATCTAACAGGTGCCAGAGTTCAAATACCTGGGAAACATTTTTACAGAAAATGAAAAACTTGACAGAGAAATCGAAACAAGATGTCAAAAAAGCCAGTGTAATGACTTAGCAACTGTCTTACTTACTTACTTACTTAGTCGTTCCCCTTCTACCGTGAGGTGTAGAGGTTTGGAAGAGAGAGCGCCAGACTATCCTATCGGCTGTCTTCCTCCTGGCCTGGTTCCATTCTAGTCCTCGGTCCTTCAAAGATTGTCTAATGTTGTCCTCCCAGCGGACTCTGGGTCGTCCTGGAGGTCTGGATCCTTGGCTCTTTGTTTCCCATGCTTGTCGTGGTAGCCGATCTTCTCCCATTCTGCAGACATGGCCAAACCATCTTAGTTGGGACTGTTCTACTTGGGTCTGCAGGGGGTGGGATTTAAGGCCTTGACGTATCGTCTGGTTGCGTACCATGTCTCTTCTTGTTACTTCAACCACCTTCCTCAGATACCTCATTTCTGAGGTTTGGATCTGGCTTTTGTGGGTTGTAGTCATTGCCCATGACTCGCATCCATATGTCAAGACTGGGACGTAGGTGGAGCGGTATACAGCCATCTTCGTTTTCTTACCAACCTCTCTCTTGCTGAGGAATCCTCGATTTATGGCCTGAAAAAGTCTCCCAGCTGCTGCTTTTCGAGTGGCCAACTCTTCTTTGATGCCTCCCTTTCGGTCAATAATAGCTCCGAGGTATTTAAAGTGGTCTATCTGCTCCAGGACCTGTTCTCCCAGCTTAATCTGATGTCTTCTTTCTTCTCGTGATATCATCATGAATTTTGTTTTAGAGCTGCTTATGACCATCCCTCTCTTCTCCAGCTCTTCCTTCCAGACTTGCAGGTTGAATTGGAGATGTGCCTCTGATTTAGCAATCAGGGCAACATCATCATCAAATGCCAGCTCCGAAATACAGACCTGTCTCATCTTCCAGTACCCCACTGAATACTTTCTTGTTCTCTCCTTACATGCCTTAATGACATCGTCCATGAGGAGTATGAAAAGGTAAGGTGACAGGATATCACCTTATCTTACACCAGTGGTGGTCCTGAACTCTTCCGACTTATGGTTTGCTGTCCTCACATAATTTCTGCAAGACTTGTAGAAGCTCTGTATAGCATGAATCAGAGGTGCTGGAACTTAGCAACTGTCACCGCTACTAAAGTTTCCGGATATCAGTATGGAAACTAAACTATGGGTGACAAATAGTACATTCTTACTAATTCTTTGCTGTCACTCTCAAAGACGGTTCTTGACCACAGCACAGGAGAGGAAAATCACATCCCAAGAGATGAGATGCTTTAAAAAAAGCCACTGATATTACCAGAAGAGACAGAATGAGAAATAGTGATATCAGAAAAATTGTAGGAACTACATCCCTACAGTAAGTTGTAAATATAATAATCCAATAACATTTATTAATGCTATTTTGAGAAGAGAACGATTTTGTTTCTGTGGATTTGTTTATTTTGGCCAATTTATGAGTCTACTCTTGATGTGTGGTTTCCCCTCCCCATAGAGCGGGTATCAACTCTAATGTAAGTCAGTTGTGTAGGTAGACCAAACTTCAGTTTTCACTCTTGTCCTTGTCGCTAGATCTATCAGTCAATTGTTGAAACAAATTTCTAGCCTATTCAGCCGTTAGACGAGATGTACAAGCATTTTTTGTGGTCATATCACTAGTTGCCACGGTAAACAGTTTTACACGATTTGGTAACTAACCCAAAAATGCTGAAAAACATGTACATAATATCTATTTTCCACCGTTCTACAACAACCCTGCTTTGGTAATTTTTTTTCGGTAGCAACTTAAAATTTCGAACCAGATCAGAAAGTGTTTCAGTACATTTTTCATTCGTTTTATTACTAAAATTAGATCGACGCTCTGAGCGGTTTGCGCAAAAGCCGGTCCCACCGGCTTGCGGTAGTTAATGTGTTAATTTCCTGCTTGATTTTTTTATAACCTTATCCAAGGAGGTCTAAAAATCTTACCACAAATGTCTACTGTACAAGATGCTAATGAAATATGGTATGTGCAAGAGTGAACACAGTCCTATTGCACACTGCAGTACAGGGCTACTCGGTCACTGACCACAATTGCGAGCGATAACATCGCCCGGAAAGGAAAGCTTAAAAAACGTATTTTTTTTCAATCATGATCTTCTGTGGAACAGTTAGTGACCTCTCGTGGAACCATAGGCTGAGAAACCCTGATAGTTCAGATAGCAGATCTTTTCAAGATGGCGACTCAAAGATATACGTGTCCAGCAATGTAGATAATGTTGTTGGAACAACACACAGTAACACCAGGCAAAGTTGTCGGAACAACAAACAATAACATTAAACAAAGTTGTTGGAACAACGAACAATAACATTAAACAAAGTTGTAGGAATAACAAACAATAACATTAAACAAAGTTGTAGGAATAACAAACAATAATATCAGACAAAGATTATAAACGGAAAGAAAAGTTTTCATTGCATTAAAAATATACACAGAGATGAAAATAAATCGAGCCAAGGCAAAACTAAGATTCTTCAACTCAAATGTCAAGGCTGTCCTATTGTGTGGATACTTTCACACAATTCTACATTTTTTATTTAATCTGTTTTGACTGAGTGGAGTGGGGAGATGGATGATACCATATTTAGATATCGGAAATAAAAATTATTATCATGAATCGACTACATTATATATCCTAACTATAACCCTTCAAGGGTTGAATGGGATACTTCTTCTTAAAAGAAAAAAAAACTTGTATGGTTATGTAACAAATATAAATTGAATGAAATAATCATAATAAAATGGAATTGAATCAGTTTAATAAATTAACGGAACATAGGAAACACGTGACGTTTGGGGTATCACTCTTCGTCAGCCACAGCTACAAACAGGAGACAAGGACAAGAAATACTGTAGACACTGCAAACACGTAACAGGATGAGAAACACAGATATAAGAGGAGCGATACAAACATACAAAACAGTAAACAACACAGGTGATGCGTGGAAAAAGAACAATAACAAAGCAAGTAAAAATATAAAACCAGAAAGAAAAGAATGTGAATAAAAGAAATTCAATAATCAACGAAAAAAAATAAATAAATAAAAATTAAATAAAACAAGTGAAAGAAATCCTGCTAATAGGATCCATTCTTTAAGATCAGTAGAAGCATAAAATTGCTGTCGTAGTCTCGTCCAAGAGCATAATGTAACATGGATAACAAGAAAAACAACAAACAGGAAGCTACAGACTGTGATTCGTAAGAAAGAGTGACTGAACTAGTAGCTGGCTCCATCATAAAATCAAGCTCCAACTGGGCAGAGAAAGTAATGACGTGAACACCGTAGTACACAACTGTCTTTTGTGTGCGCTAAAATTAATGACGTCAATAAAAAACAACAACATGTCTGGCAACCCCTTGAATGAAGACAAATCTGCCCCAATGCACAGTTTGTGGTGACAGTGTCATAGAACTCTTGCCTCAAATCTCCTCAGGATATTTTTCGGCTTTGTTACTTCATTTTCATTATTGTTGTATTTCTTGAGTTAATAAACTATTTTGTTTTGTATTTTTGCATTTTTTATCTTTCTGTATCATACATCATATCCTTTTTTTAAATTCATTTTCCCACGTGTTTACAGAGTACATTGCTTTTGTCTGTTGACCTGTCTATATCTTTGTCGCCTGTTTGCGACTGTGGCTGACGAAGTGTGAATCCCGAAACGTAGCCTATGTCCTATATACGTTCTTTTGTAAAGCTGATTCTATACCATTATATTTGTTAATTTATATATTACACCTGGAAGATGTATATACAATCTTGTACATCAATTAACCAAAGCTGGTTAACTGGACTCTCCAGTTTATGTTTCGGACGGTCCAAAATGGATGGCTACACCATGAATAGCGAACATACACAGAGGTCTCAAATTTTTATCCACTAGTGTGTGCCTTTTATCCTGGTCAGGCAGGAGTATGCGGCAATGAAAGAACTAAAAAAACTAGTCTCGAGAGCACGCATTGTGAGGACATTGGATATGGACAAGAGAGAGATAAACAGATAAGTGTTGTCTTATAGAAAGTCTTATAGAAAGTCTTATAGAAAGTCTTATAGAAAGTCTTATAGAAGAGTGAAGTCTTATCGAATTCGCCATACTAGGTCCAGCTTTTTTATCAGATGGGGGTGATCAGTTTCCTTCCTCGTTTTTGCTTGTTCCCCAACTCACGAGCAGAGTCAGGTTCTCATTTACAGTTGGGTAGGCTGGGACGTCTCGCTTCAAGGTTTTGATCCCAGAAAGACCTCTAATAGCTTAGCCAATTGGACGCTCAAGAAGGAGATATTGAGGACAGTAAATGATAGCCTGTTAGAGAACGACACTGCAATAGATGAACCAACGAGGCTAAGACTTCAGGCATCAAACATAAGACCAGCAGGGATGGACGTATGAGAGGATTCTTTCAGCATGTATGCGACCAGTGTGCTACAGGAACAGTTAGCATTCATGCCCTCCGACATTAGCGGAGCCGACTGTGCACCTATAGATGTAGCCATAGTGCAATGATGTCGATTCTGAGCAACAAAAAAAAAATAAGCAGAGATAGTGCATGAAAGGTTAATTGTAATCATTATGGATCCTTGCCCACGGTTGTTCAGGCCTGAGCTAAGTTTATTAATAATTGTCAGGATTGCTTTGAGTTGCACGGCATGAGGCACAAATCTTTGCAGTTGTCATGGTCTATGTTGACACCAGGCGACCAACAGTGTCGTCTGGCTAATCGTTTCATAGACCACACCGAAATTTCCAGTATGTAGTAAATATAGAACTTTACACCTAAGTGAGAAGGAACCGAGGCACGATTAGCGCCAGCCTGCAACAGTAAGTAAAACACTTTAATGAACGGAAAGGTTAGGCGACGGTCAACAAGAAGTATTATTGCGTTGGTCTCGTCCAGAAATATTCTATGGCCGTCCACGTCGGACAAGACTGCCATCTCTGTTGAGTGTTGCGTTACTGGATACGTTTGATTAAATTAGTTGTGAATCGAGTGGAAGACCGGCTACTGTGTCATCTTTGTCTATCAAAATATTGTAGCAGGGAGATTCAGATATTTCAAAATTACGACCAGGCTCTATTGGTAATCGATATAATTCGTTCGAATTAGTGGGGCTTTGTAATTAGGCGGTTAGCAGTCAGGAGAAAACTACAGATAGTCATGGCTTGTGGTCCGTTTGTAGATCAAATAGCTTGGATAGTCCATACACATATTTCAGAGAGTACTGCCATTTCTTCCAGCATCAGTAATTGTTGTGAAGTGACTGGTCTGTTTGATCAATCAGGTTATCATTGAGACAGTACAGCATCAACACCTTTAACAACTAGCGTTTGTAGCTAATGTTACAGGAGTTTTGGTGTCAAAGTGTGTCAGACATGATGCGTTAGTTATTTCTTTCTTTAGTGCGTGAAAATGTTCCTCTTGAAAACGCATTTTATTATCTTGAATTTACTACAATATATACCAGGCTCAATGTGATCTGGAAAAGTAACATCAGTTTTCCTGTGAAGATCAAATTATATAAATCACTTGTATTATCTATTCTCTTGCATGGGTGTGAGGGCTGGACACTCACTGCAGATACGGAGCGAAGGATTCAGGCTTTCGAGTATAAATGTTATAGAAGAATTTTGCGCATTTGCTATAAAGAGCACAAAACAAATGTCTATGTTAGAGAGAAAATAAAAACGTATGCAGGCCACCAAGAACCCATTTTGTCAATAGTGAAACGTCGAAAGTTTGCCTGGTTTGGGCATGTAACTCGTCATGACTCCCTTTCGAAAACGATCCTGCAGGGAACAGTCGAAGGTAAACGGAGAAGAGGAAGGCAAAGAAAATCCTGGGCTGATAACATCAAAGAATGGGCAGGGCACGGTTTTTCCACACGTACGCATTGCTGAGGATAGAGAGCAGTGGAGGCCCCTGTCTGCTTATGCTTCCACCATGGCACCCCTACGACCCATGACGGGTTACGGGTTGAGATGAGATGATGATATCCTAATTATAACCAACCAAGGGTTGAACGAGATACTTTGTCTTCAAAACAAAAACAAAAATCCTCTTGAGAATTGGACCACGTAAATGGTGAGTTGTTTTTCTTCAACATATTTAATGATACAGCGAGCTGTAAATAACTTGTAACGTACATTTTGTAATAATTTATTTGTCCCAGAAATGGTTGTTGTTGGTCAAACTGTTCTGGTCGTGGATGGTGGAAGTTGTTTAATTACAGCAATGCTTTACTTTGATAGACAACGATTAGTTGTTGAAATAATGTTGCCTATATTTTATATGTCGGACTTAAAAAAAAGCGCATTTAGATTTATCTCAACGAAGACCGTGCTAGTCCTGTCCGTCGGAATCATTGTTCATGTGTGCGAAGGTGTTCGTTTTCGGTCTTTTCGGAGAAAATGGTGTCCTCGAGATAATTTGCGCACTTTTCTAAATCTGTTGTAATTGCTTCGATACATCTCTGGAAAATTGCACTAGCAATTCCAAATGGTAGTCTATGAAACGGGCACAATCCACCTGGAGTGTTAACGACGGCTAGCTGTTGTGAAGGTAGTAAATGTTACTTATGATGACTTTTGTGATTAATCGTGTCATATGGGAACAAGTCCTCAAAGCTGCACCGAACCTGGACATTTCAGTTCCACTGGATTGCTTTGATGATCCCCTGTCTGTACCGGAGACATTACAGCATGAAGACCATCACAAACACCTCAAGCCGCTGCTTCAGTTTTTCTACTTCCTAGCGTTACCTGTGTTGTTTTTTTTTCATCTTTCTGTATCACCCGTTGTTAGATTTACTGATCATTTTTTTTTCTACGTGGCTGCGGTGTCAATGGTCTTTTTACTGTTGACCTGTCTATATTTCCTGTCTTTGTCGCCTGTTTGTAGCTGTTGCTGACGAAGGGTGAACCCTGAAACATCCCGTGATTCAAGTGTACTGTCTGTATGTAAGAACTGATTCCATATCATTTTCCTTTTTATTTTTACAGGACCTAAGTTCCTCTAGGTGGGTCTACGCGCAAACATCTACTACCGGAAATATACCTGTCTCACAAGGTCAAGGTAGTCCCATAGCAGATACTGCCGCAGTGAAGAGTTAGAGACTTCACTTTACTAGGTCGTATCTTTATGAGGTGGGGTGACCAGTTCTCTTCCTCGTTGCGTTTGCTTTCCCGAAGTCAAGAGCTGCCAGGTAACCATTTACAGCTGGGTAGACTGGAGTGTGACGACAGAAGCCAATTGAATCCAGAACCCGGTAACTGTCGCGAGATGCAAGCGTTATAACTTTCTGTCATTCAGACGATACCTTGTTCAGAGCAGAGGCAGAGGCCTTGAAAACTGCTGCACTGATTCTAATGACAGAGGAAATCACCGAGAGACACGTTGTTTTCTTTACGGACGCTGTTAGTAGTTACAAAGCCGAAGAGCCTGGATAACCTTACAGTAGTACACCACAAACTGAACAAGTGATTCAAAAGAGTTGTAGTACAGTGGATCCCCTCTCATTGTAACATCTCCGGCAATGAAGAAGTTGACAGTCTGGCACAGGAAGGTGGAAATCTACCTCAGCCTGATACAAGTATAACTTGTTTGAAGAGGCAAAGAGTTTTATCAGAAGCAGACATAGGAGCAAATGGAAAGCAGAGCATCCAGGACACACACAAAATGATGCATAGCATCAGCTCTGCAGAAAGGACCAAGTGGTAATCTTCAGACTCCGCACGGTCCACAACAAATTAGGACACAACCTATTCAACAAGCTAAAGATAGAAACCACATATGAGTGTGACTGTGGCACCGATAAAATGACTTCTGAACGTCTGCTTTAAAGATGCCCAACATATGAGGAACAGAGAAGACACATATGGCCGTCACCAATACCATTCTTGGAAAAAGCTCTATGGAGATATAAATAGCCGCAAGCTGACCACTGCTGTCTTTGAATACATTCAAGTTGGCGTCTGAGAGTGTACGAATAAGAAGAAGAAGAAGAAGAAGACACATAGAAATCTTAGGACACTGTGATTTTATTTCTTATTGTCTTTCTCAAACGAGTGAGACTACAATAAAAAATAAAAGGAAAATAAAAGGCGAGCATTGCAGCGCGAAAGCTAAATTGAATACCCTTTAAAACGCGCAGGCCTTTCAATTTTTGTCATGGAGCACACACCATAACACATGTGGAGCACACACCATAACACATCATGATCAGTTTGACAACAAAAATACAATCAAGTTCTAATAGAATAGAAAGAAATGAAAACACCACAGCAGAATGAATGCCTTCATCAGGACATGCAACAGGAAGAGAAGAACAGAATTATTTCTCTTCTTGTCTTGACGAGTTATTTGCTCCTATTTTAAGAACAATTTTCATTCAGGGCATTTTTAACTTACACGGGGGAAAAGGGGGGGGGGGGGGGGGGGGGGGGGGGGGGGGGGGGGGGGGGGAATCTTATATCTTTAAGTACTTTTTTTTAAAAATGGGGTCATTAATATTAGCACACCTAAAAGAACGCTGTTAACTGTTATATTCACGTCTTCATTATGTTAATTCTGTTTTCTTTTGTTTTCTGTTTCACGAATCCAATAGAATGGATTGATTCTAGAACTTGGGTCACAATATATATCTATGGCGGTCTCTCTCGCTCGTTAGTTGGTTCAGTCAGTAATTGTTATTCCTTCATTATTTCACATTACTAAGCATTGTTGATGGTGTAGAATATAGCATATAGATAAATAACAATTACAAAATATAGTTGAACATTCTAAGTAAGTCATGGTAATGTTCAAGACAGAAAAAACACAAACAAACAATCATCCAGCAGCAACAATTTAAGACAATCATTGTTCTGGAACCATCATTGTTAATGGAAAAGAGGGAGAACCAAAAACTGGCGCAAAAAATAACTGGAGAAAACATAAAAATGGCAGATAAAACATGGACATAATTTGAACAAGAAAGCTGGGCTTCAGCTTATTGAAGATGTATGCGTTATTGGCAATAACGTAAGGGAATAGCGATTATGACGAATAAATATGTCACGTGTTTCCTGTGGTATGCTTCGGGAGATAAGAGTGAGAAACCCGCCACAAGAAGTGGCTGGCTGTGCTAAGGGTTAGCAAAGCCATCGTATCTAAGAAAGTGTTGCAGAAACCATGACAGCAGTAGCACAAGTTGTCCTCCATGAGGGACTCCGTGCTCCTTAAGAACCAAAACAAAGGTACAGTAGTTTATCCAACAAAATGACGTCATATTTACTAACATAACAACACTACAGAAATAATATCCAACAAGAACAAATTATATAAAATAACAACATACAGAAATAATATCTGTCGCATAGAGATTTATGATCAATAAATTTTCTATATTCTTTTCATACCCGTATCCTCTACTTTATTATCGCTCTTATGTCCTTTTCCTCTTTTGTTCGCATTCGTTCGTTTGCGACAAAATTTACTTTCCCATTCTGACTTTACCGTTTTTTTGGCTCATGTTAGACACGCATTTATTACATAACGTGTCAGTCCCTGCACGAGACGAAGAGCGTTAGAATGCATTCCGTCAGACACAGAAAGCAGACATGTGTCTATACTTTTCTCATGACACGGCGCTCTTGAGCTAGATTCTCGACGTAAACGTGCGAGAATGCATTCTGTCAGACATGGGATAGCAGACAGTTGTCTACATTTCCATCTGACACGTAGCGCTACGAACAGTTTCTTAGCAGTAGGTGTGAAGACGCACTCTTGGCATGTTATGGCCAGTCGCCTGAGTTTATGGGAAGTGTTAAGAGAAGGGGAGAGACCGGCGCTATTGCGAGGTTTTGGAAATAGCGTGCATCCTTTGTCTGGGTTTTAAGATATTAACGAGAGTTTTAAACTTTATTTCATTCAGTCCTCAAGATTCGCAGTAGACAGGTCGCTCGTGTAAAGAATAAGCTGTATAGCGAAGTTTCTCAGTTTGTCTCGACAATTTGCTGAGCTTCTAGAAGTCAAATATATATAGCAGTGTATAATTCTAAGTGGTGCGATCGCCTGTAGTTCTGTGTTGAGGTAATATAATATATCTAGTATTTTGTGAGTGATTAAGTGTTATTTCTCCTATTTTATTTCCCTAGTTTCTTTTGTGCAGAGTGAGTAATTTATAGTCTGTTATATTCTCTAGCTGACGTGGTTCAGTGGAAAGCAGAATAAATTATAATTTCTAGCTTAAAACTCATGCAGCTATAAATAATTTTAATTTAACTGCTAATAACCCGTCGTGAATATTTCAACAAAAATTATAAATGCCCGACTCATCATTGAGTATTGACGAAATACGTATGTATTTCTAATTCATGATGACTGATTTTATGAATATAACTTATTTCACGGGAAGTTTTAAACGATAAGTCAAGCCTCCACTTGCAGTTTATAATGTAAGTTATAACCGTAGTAAATAGTATGTATAAGTATTTGATATGTTGTTTTTCTTTATTCAGTGAAAAACTGGGGTGACCCAACTTTTCCAGCGTTTGAGTACACGAGAAATATCTGTGAAGAACTAAAACATTCTTTTCTTAAAGACTTGGTGTATAACCTTTACAAGAACTTTAAGATTTTAAAGAAGTAACGGGCCCATCGAGCCTGATTTAACTCTTCCAGAGAAAAACCTAAAGTACATTTTCAGCCTTTGTGGCAAGTAAGATATTACAAACAATAACTTTTCCGATACTGTTGACAAGTGGTGGTGTGACCAACTAAATTCCTATACTCAGATAAGGCACCCGACCTGACCTTCCTCATTTCTAGAAACCTAAGCTATTGACACTGTGCTCGCTGTTAACGTACGTGCCTGGACAATTTTAATGTGACTTAAACAGAGATCCAAAAATAAGAACAACCAAGAAAACGGTTCCCTGAAGAAGTGAATCCAACCTGTCTTTTTGGAACTGGGGTTCTCTTGGCCAAGTCTTCCATTCGAGATTCTGTATATGCATGTCCTAAAAATTGTGTTTCCAGAAGTTGCTACTAAAGCTGTAAGTATGCATGAACGCACGTGAACACGGCTGACTGAATAGAGTGAATGCAGGACTGAGTGATTCCTTTATTGTTGTAGTTTGGCACCCATTTTTGCTGTCTTAAATTTTCTTTATGCAAGTTTTGTTGCAGGTATAATTTTTCCTTAGGATAGATCATACTACTGTACTATCAAAGTCTGTTCATACCTTTAAAAGGGAAAATCATTAGACTACAGCCGATGTATCCGTGACTCTTTGGGGGCTATCATCTTTTCTTCTAACAGGACTGTGGGCTAATCATCGAGGGAAAGGATCATACTGTGGGTCTATCATTATTGTAGCATTTTATTGATTTTATGACTATTTGTATATGCTCGATGTAAATTTTACGTGTTGTGGTGATTTTTTTTTTGGATAAATTAAATCCACTAAAACTTAATCAGTGTGTCGGGTCAGCTCGTTCCAAAATATCTATATAATCATTGTTATAGTTTTCCCACGTCTGTACGTCTAACTGTCGTCTTGCATGTGCGTGCACGTGAGTGGTATCTAAACATATATATTAATATATGTAGTCAATAGACTGTCTGACTCCTCTAGATCTGTTGTAGAAGATAGGCTGAGAGAGAGAAGATTCTCGATTTCAGAGACAGCCTCTATTGATTTCTACCATCTCACTCGTGGAAATCTATTTCTACTATCATCTCTCACTGTGGCTATCACTCATTCTAATCTATTCAGAAGGGACCAACCCAAGTCTTAATTCCCCTATCAAAAATCTACGACAATATCCAACAAGAACAAATTATATAAAATAACAACATAAAGAAGTAATATCCAACAAGATGACGTCATATTTACTAACATAACAACATACAGAAATAATATCCGACAAGATGACATCATATTTACTAACATAACAACATACAGAAATAATATTCAACAAGATGACATCATATTTACTAACATAACAACATACAGAAATAATATCCGACAAGAGGAAATCATATTTACTATCATACTCGTAACAACATACAGAAAAAATATCCAACAAGATGAAATCATATAACATAACAACATACAGAAACAAATTATCCAACCAGAAGAAGAAATCATATTTACTAACATAACAACATATAGAAACAAAAATCGAACTTACTTCTCAGACCTGACCGCTGTTACCGCTACCAGAAGAAGTAGTAATGAGTACATCTTGTTTACCTGTAGATACACACATAGGTAATAATGATTATCAGCTGAATAAAATTAACAATAATGAGCTGAATTTCGATAACATATAATAATGACTATGAGTTGAACAGCGATAATTAATCTTTAGAATTTCCTTATGCGTCTGTAACAAAATTTGTCCCATTTTTTCCCCCATCAAAGTTGCATCTTTTGCAAAGCGCGTTAATTTTGTGAAAGTGAGCGCGCGTTGAAATAACGCACATTTTGTTTCCAACAAAATGACATTTTTTTGGTTCTGGACGTAGCTTCTTGAATTTTCTTCATTTGTAATTCGGGCGAGTATGAATAAGGAATTGAGTTCGTTATATTTGCAGTAACTCGTTGAAAATTTAGTCGCTCAAGTCGATATTTCTTTAAATAATGATTCGGGGGCGGAATAATAGTAAGTTTAATTTGAATTTTTTGTTTCATTGTTTTAATGTGTACCGAGGTATAAAGCAGCTGTTAATTAATTAGTCAAATTTCTGTCCTTTGAATTGTTTTCACTTTTTCCCATGCCATTTTTCTGACTCGTTACTCCACATCCTCACAAACGTTACTCTCCACATCCTCACAAAAGTTACTCAACACATCCTCACAAACGTTACTCTACATCCTCACAAACGTTACTCCACATCCTCACAAACGTTACTCTCCACATCCTCACAAACGTTACTCCACATCCTCACAAACTCCACATGCTCCCAAACTCCACATCCTTACAAACGTTACCCCCCATCCTCACAAACTACACATCCTCACAAACTTTACTCCACATCCTCACAAACGTTACTCCACATCCTCACAAACGTTACTCCACATCCTCCCAAACGTTACTCCACATCCAGATAAATAATCACAGGAGAGTTACTGTCGTTATCAGGGCATGCAGCAGAAAGTGAACGATATAATTATTTGTCGCCATATTTTGACGGGTATTCTGCTCGAAGATAATAACGACTATTAGTTGGATAACGTCTTGTACTGATACCGACGTAGATAATAACGACTATTAGTTGGATAACGTCTTGTACTGATACCGACGTTGATAATAACGACTATTAGTTGGATAACGTCTTGTACTGATACCGACGTAGATAATAACGACTATTAGTTGGATACCAGACGTCTTGTACTTGATGTACCGACGTAGATAATAACGACTATTAGTTGGATAACGTCTTGTACTGATACCGACGTTGATAATAACGACTATTAGTTGGATAACGTCTTGTACTGATACCGACGTAGATAATAACGACTATTAGTTGGATAACGTCTTGTACTGATACCGACGTAGATAATAACGACTATTAGTTGGATAACGTCTTGTACTGATACCGACGTAGATAATAACGACTATTAGTTGGATAACGTCTTGTACTGATACCGACGTAGATAATAACGACTATTAGTTGGATAACGTCTTGTACTGATACCGACGTAGATAATAACGACTATTAGTTGGATAACGTCTTGTACTGATACCGACGTAGATAATAACGACTATTATTTGGATAACGTCTTGTACTGATACCGACGTAGATAATAACGACTATTAGTTGGATAACGTCTTGTACTGATACCGACGTAGATAATAACGACTATTAGTTGGATAACGTCTTGTACTGATACCGACGTTGATAATAACGACTATTAGTTGGATAACGTCTTGTACTGATACCGACGTAGATAATAACGACTATTAGTTGGATAACGTCTTGTACTGATACCGACGTAGATAATAACGACTATTAGTTGGATAACGTCTTGTACTGATACCGACGTAGATAATAACAACAACCTATTAGTTGGATAACGTCTTGTACTGATACCGACGTAGATAATAACGACTATTAGTTGGATAACGTCTTGTACTGATACCGACGTAGATAATAACGACTATTAGTTGGATAACGTCTTGTACTGATACCGACGTAGATAATAACGACTATTAGTTGGATAACGTCTTGTACTGATACCGACGTAGATAATAACGACTATTAGTTGGATAACGTCTTGTACTGATACCGACGTAGATAACAACGACTATTAGTTGGATAACGTCTTGTACTGATACGTCTTGGGTACTGATACCGACGTTGATAATAACGACTATTAGTTGGATAACGTCTTGTACTGATACCGACGTAGATAATAACGACTATTAGTTGGATAACGTCTTGTACTGATACCGACGTAGATAATAACGACTATTAGTTGGATAACGTCTTGTACTGATACCGACGTAGATAATAACGACTATTAGTTGGATAACGTCTTGTACTGATACCGACGTAGATAATAACGACTATTAGTTGGATAACGTCTTATACTGATACCGACGTAGATACACACAGATACTATTGACTGTGAGTAGAATAATGTAAGGTACTGATGAGGTGAGTACTTCATGTGTGATGACTAACACAGTATGTGAATAATGACATGTGTTCATGAAAAGAACAATCAAGTCAAGGACATAATTCATAAAAACTGACAAGAATAAACATAACCAAGGCACAAAGATAGGCGGAGGGAGGGAGGGAGAGAGAGAGAGAGATAGAAAGACTGTGTTTATGTTATTGTGGTCAATGTGAGAAGAGAAAGCACAGTGAAAATTACCTATAATTTTGAAGAGAACGAAAAATACAAAAAAGTTGTGCAAAAGGAACAATGCTAAAAAAATATAATAATAAATAATAAACAAAGGCTTGATAACGTATAAATAATCTAAGTAGGCAAACTTAATAAATGACAAAAAGGAATCAGCAGAATCTATAAAGATAATGACATTAACTTTGGTTACACAGAATTCGTGCAACATGCTAGGGTGATAAGAGATAACATCACCGTCAGCTAAAGTCACGCTAACACGTCTGTCACTGACACAATGTCACATACATACTCGTTTGTGTTTGAATTTACACGCCACTCACAAAATCGCGATCTCCGAACAACACGACTATAACTTGGTCATTGTCTGGAAGTTAGCAGTGTGACAGATCAAATTAGTAAGGACAGTAACAGCCTGTCCGTTATACTCGTTTCTAATATATTATACACACAGTTTTGTTGTGTTCAGCCCTGGAGGTAGTGACACGGATTAAAACGTGTCTTTGTCTTTAAACTTTAATAGTTTATCATGAGTTAGGTCTCACAACTGTTTTGTCTTAATTAACGACAATTAATTATGGTAACGTGTAATTAATTCCCTGGCAAACACGTTAAGTTCTCGCTACGACTAATATTGAATTTATCTTGTTTATGATTCAACGATTAAAAAAAAAAAAAACACTTATTAAGCTTCCTCCCTCCCCTTCTATCTCAGGCACGCATGGTTATGTTTTAACAGTCCTGTCGTTTTGCTTATGACCTAACCTGATTCAACAAACTGCTGAATACATTCTGGCAGGTCCGGTTGACGACAGCGAGCATTTAAAGGGCTCCTGGCCGTACTAAAGCCTCGAAATGTCCATGACCTTGAACTCTGTGTTGACTTGCTACCGATAAAATCCGGCTTGTTTCTGTCGTGCACAAATACCTACCTGGCTGTGCAAATATCATCTTGGTGGAAGGTCCCAGACGTCATGATCATCTCTTTTGTGATCCTTTGACACCTGTGACGTATACACAGGATCTGAACCAAGGACATACTTTCAGAGTTTGTTGCTAAAGATATGTGCAACGTCAAACACTTGTTATTGTGTGGAAGGCGTTTTTTACAAGTCAGACCAGTGACCTCATACAGTACATAAGTAACCGGATAGAGAAAATAGCGACATGTCACGTGGGTGAGTAAAGACCCAAAAATGGAGTTAAATAAGAAAACCGTGAAAAACCCCTAAACCTGGCATCGTATGGTAGAGTTTACTTGGGAAGGACAATTCTTCATTTTTGCTCGTTTTATGTAGACATGCCTGTCTCTCATTAAAGAGGCGGCCTGTCTCAGGCTTCTATTATTGCTATGCAGGTCTTCCAAAATGGGTTGGTATGATCAAACTGTTGCCACTGAACACGTGGAAAAAAAGTAATACAGCGAGTAAAGATAGCGAACACGAAAGATAGAAATAGCAACGCAAAGAATCTAACAAATACTACAGATGAAAAGAAAAAAATGAAATTGCAAACAACATAATAATATAAAAGACCGGGCTGAGTGAGGTATACAACTGCAAAATGGCAAGTCAAGAAGGCTCAAGCGGTAGCTGAAAGTGACGGAAGCCGGATTGATCAGAAAAGGCACGCACTGCCTGGCATCAGCAATAACAGCTGATCTCGCTAGGCGTGTTAGTTTAATTAAGTTCGAAATTGGTCTAGCAGACTATAGACAGTCAGTTAAATAGGCCTGACATCCTCTCTCTCTCTCTCTCTCTCTCTCTCTCTCTTTCTCTCTCTCTCACAAGAAGAGCTTGGCTTACTCAGCTGCTCATCTTTGGAACAATCTTCCACATGACCTGAAAAACATGCACAGTCCCTACTCATATAATCGTAGACTGTTCAAATACATTATGAGTGCGGATTATATGCCGCCCTAAGGGATTATGTTTCGAATTATTATTATCTAATACACTGTATGGAGGGTCTGATGATCTAGTTTTTCATTTTAATATACCTTACTTCTTAATTGTAATCAGATACTGTAATGTATGCTTTTATACTACTTATAATGTTGCATCGCCTCTGAACTAATACCTTAAGTATGCTGGAGAATGTCTGGATACCTAGCAATAAAAGATGAGTAAGAGGAAGGGATAAATGCAAGACGGGCCTATATGCATGATTCTCATCTTTCAGTCAATACCCTTTACCTCCCTAAGGAGCATAGGTCATAAAACTGGATCTCGTGTAGTGGAGGCGTCAACAATTCACTCCCTGTGGCAGTATCTGCTTGGGACTCAAAGTTGCTCACCTGTGGGAACATTTTCCGCATGCGCTGACAACACATGAAGTCCCAGCTATTTCAGCAGATTTCCAAATTGTCACGAGTTCTTATTATATGCCACCATTATCTGATTACGTTTCTAATTATGTCTTATTTACTGTATGAATTGTTTTGATTGTGTTTGTTAGTTTCTTTTTTTTTTTTTTTTTTTTTTTTTAAGGTATTAATTTTTGTTAATCTATTTTAATTAATAATTTTTTTCCCCCCTTAAATTTGATTATGTCTGGATGTTACAAATGTATGTTATTATTTTACCTCGATAATTTTGTACGCTTAAATAATGCTAAAAATACATGTGCTATTGAAAGGATAAGGTATGTAAGATGACAGAGAGAAGAAGGGCAGAATGTAAGACGGGCCTGCGTGCCCAATTCTTAACCCTTTGAAAATAAAGTTCGTTCGTTCGTTCGCTATCTATCTATCTATCTATCTATCTATCTATCTATCTATCTATCTATCTATCTATCTATCTATCTATCTATCTATCTATCTATCTATCTATCTATCTATCTAATCTATCTATCTATCTATCTAATCTATCTATCTATCTATCTATCTATCTATCTATCTATCTATCTATCTATCTATCTATCTATCTATCTATCTATCTATCTATCTATCTATCTATCTATCTATCTATCTATCTATCTATCTATCTATCTATCTATCTATCTATCTATCTATCTATCTATCTATCTATCTATCTATCTTTATTTATTTTAAAAACATACTTTAATTATGATGATTATTGCAAATGTTTGATGTTATATTACTTTTATGATGATAAATGCCTTAATAATGCTTAAAGTAAATGTGAGGATGAAAGGATACAGTATACATGATGAGAGAGAGAGGAAGGGCAGAATGTCAGACGGGCCTGCGTGCCCAATTCTTAACCCTTTGAAAATAAAGTTCGTTCGTTCGTTCGTTCGTTCGTTCTCTCGAAAACAAAAACACACACACAGGAAATGCAAGACTTACAAACTTAAAACAAAGTTGTAAGTGTGGTGTTCAGAGTGCTCCGGCAGAGATTTCCCACAGTTGTGACAGACTGCAGTGTTAGTTCAGTGCTCTCCAAGAACTCATTACAAAATAAAGACAAAAGAAAGGAAAAAGAAACATCAGCCGCAGTACTAGCAGCAGTAATTGTTTTGTGGCTGTCGTTAAAGTTTTGAGATTTACAAAAATATACATCAGACAATTTAATGCTGGTAATTTCGTATGAATGTGTTTTTTTAAACATCAGACAATTTAGTGTTACCAATTCCGTGCACTTTTTGTTTTAAAATAATATACACTTGAATGTTGGCTATTGCGTGTAATTGTTGTTGTTGGTGTTGTTATTGTTGTTGTTGGTGTTATGTGCCATGTGTCAGTTGGGTTTATTATGTAGCTTGTTCTTCTTTCTCTTTTTCTTTTTCTTTTTGTTTGTTTGTTGGTTCTTAGAGAGCACGGACCTAGTGACGAATGTCGAGGTGTTGTCACGTGCTGGTCTTCAAAGCATATATAGACTGCTTAGACAGTGCAGACTTCGTTGGCTTGGCCATGTCAGCCGTATGGAAGATGGTCGCATCCCGAAAGAAATCTTCTACAGACATGGAAGATGGTCGCATCCAGAAAGAAATCTTCTACAGACATGGAAGATGGTCGCATCCCGAAAGAAATCTTCTACAGACATGGAAGATGGTCGCATCCAGAAAGAAATCTTCTACAGACATGGAAGATGGTCGCATCCAGAAAGAAATCTTCTACAGACATGGAAGATGGTCGCATCCAGAAAGAAATCTTCTACAGACATGGAAGATGGTCGCATCCCGAAAGAAATCTTCTACAGACATGGAAGATGGTCGCATCCAGAAAGAAATCTTCTACAGACATGGAAGATGGTCGCATCCAGAAAGAAATCTTCTACAGACATGGAAGATGGTCGCATCCAGAAAGAAATCTTCTACAGACATGGAAGATGGTCGCATCCAAAAAGAAATCTTCTACATACATGGAAGATGGTCGCATCCAGAAAGAAATCTTCTACAGACATGGAAGATGGTCGCATCCAGAAAGAAATCTTCTACAGACATGGAAGATGGTCGCATCCAGAAAAAAATCTTCTACAGACATGGAAGATGGTCGCATCCAGAATAAAAAAAAATCTTCTACAGACATGGAAGAGATGGTCGTCGCATCCAGAAAGAAATCTTCTACAGACATGGAAGATGGTCGCATCCAGAAAGAAATCTTCTACAGACATGGAAGATGGTCGCATCAAGAAAGAAATCTTCTACAGACATGGAAGATGGTCGCATCCAGAAAGAAATCGTCTACAGACATGGAAGATGGTCGCATCCAGAAAGAAATCTTCTACAGACATGGAAGATGGTCGCATCCAGAAAGAAATCTTCTACAGACATGGAAGATGGTCGCATCCAGAAAAAAATCTACAGACATGGAAGATGGTCGCATCCAGGAAAGAAATCTTCGCATACAGAAAGAAAGAAATCTTCTACAGACATGGAAGATGGTCGCATCCAGAAAGAAATCTTCTACAGACATGGAAGATGGTCGCATCCAGAAAGAAATCTTCTACAGACATGGAAGATGGTCGCATCCAGAAAGAAATCTTCTACAGACATGGAAGATGGTCGCATCCAGAAAGAAATCTTGAAGATAAATTCTACAGACATGGAAGATGGTCGCATCCAGAAAGAAATCTTCTTACACTGGATGGCATGGAAGAGCGGGCGCATCGCCAGAAAAAAATCTTCTACAGACATGGAAGAATGGTCGCATCCAGACAGCAAACAGAAGATAAAAGAAGCTCTCACCACAACAGAAGATAAAAGAAAAGAAAATCTTCTACAGACATGGAAGATGGTCGCATCCAGAAAAAAATCTACAGACATGGAAGATGGTCGCATCCAGAAAGAAATCTTCTACAGACATGGAAGATGGTCGCATCCAGAAAGAAATCTTCTACAGACATGGAAGATGGTCGCATCCAGAAAGAAATCTTCTACAGACATGGAAGATGGTCGCATCCAGAAAGAAATCTTCTACAGTAAAAGAAATGGAAGCAAACAGATGGTCGCATCCAGAAAGAAATCTTCTACAGACATGGAAGATGGTCGCATCCAGAAAGAAATCTTCTACAGCCATGGAAGATGGTCGCATCCAGAAAGAAATCTTCTACCAACAACTGGCAGATGGCGACAGAACAGCCGGGCGATCGCAGCTAACGTTCAGAGATGTGTGCCAGAGAGACACAAGGGCACTGGACATAAATCCAGAAACCTGGAAGGATGAATGTGCTGCTCGCACCAAGTGGCGATGCTCTCTACGGCGCCACCTCATATTGGGCGAAAAGAAGCTCTCACAGCAAGCAGAAGATAAAAGAAGCTCTCACAACAAACAGAAGATAAAAGAAGCTCTCACAACAAACAGAAGATAAAAGAAGCTCTCACAACAAACAGAAGGTAAAAGAAACTCTCACAGCAAACAGAAGATAAAAGAAGCTCTCACAACAAACAGAAGATAAAAGAAACTCTCACACAACAAACAGAAGGTAAAAGAAGCGCTCACAACAAACAGAAGATAAAAGAAACTCTCAGAACAAGCAGAAGATAAAAGAAGCTCTCACAACAAACAGAAGATAAAAGAAACTCTCACAACAAACAGAAGATAAAAGAAGCGCTGACAACAAACAGAAGATAAAAGAAGCTCTCACAACAAACAGAAGGTAAAAGAAACTCTCACAGCAAACAGAAGATAAAAGAAGCTCTCACAACAAACAGAAGATAAAAGAAGCTCTCACAACAAACAGAAGATAAAAGAAGCTCTCACAACAAACAGAAGATAAAAGAAGCTCTCACAACAAACAGAAGATAAAAGAAGTTCTCACAACAAACAGACTCTCACAACAAACAGAATATAAAAGAAGCTATCACAACAAACAGAAGATAAAAGTTCTCACAACAAGCAGAAGATAAAAGAAGTTCTCACAACAAACAGAAGATAAAAAAGCTCTCACAACAAACAGAAGATAAAAGAAGTTCTCACAACAAACAGAAGATAAAAGAAGCTCTCACAACAAACAGAAGATAAAAGAAGCTCTCACAACAAACAGAAGATAAAAGAAGTTCTCACAACAAGCAGAAGATAAAAGAAGTTCTCACAACAAACAGAAGATAAAAGAAGCTCTCACAACAAACAGAAGATAAAAGAAGCTCTCACAACAAACAGAAGATAAAAGAAACTCTCACAACAAACAGAAGATAAAAGAAGCTCTCACAACAAACAGAAGATAAAAGAAGCTCTCACAACAAACAGAAGATAAAAGAAGCTCTCACAACAAACAGAAGAAGATCACAACAAACAAAAAGTATAAAGAAGCGCTCACAACAAGTAGAAGATAAAAGCTCTCACATCAAACAGAAGATAAAAGAAGCTCTCACATCAAACAGAAGATAAAAGAAGCTCTCACATCAAACAGAAGATAAAAGAAGCTCTCACATCAAACAGAAGATAAAAGAAGCTCTCACATCAAACAGAAGATAAAAGAAGCTCTCACATCAAACAGAAGATAAAAGTTCTCACAACAAACAGAAGATAAAAGAAGCTCTCACAACAAACAGAAGATAAAAGAAGCTCTCACAACAAACAGAAGATAAAAGAAGCTCTCACAACAAACAGAAGATAAAAGAAGCTCTCACAACAAACAGAAGATAAAAGAAGCTCTCACAACAAACAGAAGATAAAGAAAACGTTGAAAGGAACACCAGAAAAATGAGCAGCTGAGGGCTGTCGCCTCTGGGGCGCATTCCCATAGTCAGTTATGACTGAAGGGGCTATTATTATTATATCACCTCAGGGGCGCTCTCCCAACCTCCATGGTCAGTTATGACTGAAGGGGCTATTATTATTATATCACCTCAGGGGCGCTCTCCCAACCTCCATGGTTAGTTATGACTGAAGGGGGTTATTATTATGGATATGTCTGACATATTGAACTCTATAATGTTATTGTATCTAGTATTTTGTAAAATGTCATCTTTTGTGTTAGTCAAATATTTCCGCAGTATGTCATCAGTTTCAATACGGTATCTTATAATGGTATTTTAATTTTCATGAGCCCACAAATAATTAACCCATTTTAAAAAGTTTCACGACCTAAGGAGTACAAAAAAAAAAAAAAAACTGTTGCAATGACAGATGTTTGTTTGTCGCGGACTCAGAATGTGCGATTATAAGCGACGCCAAAACCGTTTTTGGTCTAATAAACACGATGCTCTACTGTTGTCATTCTGTAAGCTTACTTACTTAACATTTTTAAAAATTAGTGTTTTACACACTAAAGGTCTGTGTATTAGAAGCTGGGTTAGTGCATGTTATTATGGTTGTTGTTATTTGCTTTATAGCCGAGCCTGAATGTTCCCTGTTCTTGCAGGACGTCGGCGACAACCACTTTTTTATCTCCACATTTTTAACACTTACCAATACAATATGAAGATTTGAGCGTGTTGTCTTATGTATGAACAATTAAGTATTTTTCTTACTTGTTTTTTTTGTCTTCTTCTCTCCTACCTATTTAAAATGAAGGGAGTAACTAAGACGTGTTGTTATATGTGTACAAAGATAAACATGGAGGAATGTTGTAGTGCAGTCTTTCATCAACAGACGCACGGGAACGCCAATCTGGCAAAGTAACAAATCCTGTACAGCTGTCTCCTCCCTCCCCCGCCCCCTTTTTTAAAAATCTTGCTTTAAAAAAATGTAAAAAAAACAAACCTTTAATGAGCCGCTGATATTGCCTGTTCTGTTTGAATGCCCGTATTGTATTGAGTTTAAAAACAAAAACAAAACATAAACAGCAAAATCTTATTGTATATTGGTTTGTTTTGAAGGACTGTTGTTGACCTGTAGATGTGATGTGGTAATTTAAAGTTATGTGGTCATTTGTAGGTAAAATGTGTGGTTTCCTGTGGTTTGTTTCATAATTGGGTTATATTCTAAATGGCACATTTGACCATCTTATTTTAGGAACGTGTCCGACTCCCAGATCCTGTTTCCGATTTTTTGGCTTCGTTTATAAGGAGGAAGTGTAGGACATATCCTGCTTGCTAGGACATATCCTGCTTGCTAGGACATACAGACACTGATTAAATGGGACGTTGACAATACGTGTGTAGACTACGCTGTTGACGAATTTTATTTAATTATAATTTTTTTTTTAAGACAACGTTTACCGTTCAACGCTTGATGGGTTATAGTTAGGATATATAGTGTTGTAAATTCAAGATAATAAAATCTGATTTCCGACGTCTAAATATAATATCTTCTCCCCCCTCCATTTAGTCCAAATATAGTAAATCAAAGCTCTAACATTGTGTGAATGTGTGTGAGTGTGTGTGCCATCTTCCCCCCCCCCCCCCCAAAAAAAAGAAGAAAGGAAAAAAAAATTAAAATAAAGAGCAAAAACAAACAACAACACAAAGAGAAGAAAAAAATTAAGTCTCTCATAACTTCCCTTTTGTTAACAAGATGAAAATGGGTCAGTGTCGCGAGTGGTGAACAGAGTCTGTCTGAGACAAGACAAAAGTCTGAGTGAGGACTGAGAAGATAGATGAGTTATGGTGTTGAATGTGGATGGAGTGAATTATAGCTATCAGGAGTGAAAGATCAGATAATAACTCTCCCCTCCTGCCACTCAGTGACTATGTTTCAAACCTATTTTCACTCTGCCTCTCTCTCTCTCTCTGCAAGGAGTAAGGACAAGTGCACGTTAGTGACTCCACAATCAATCAAGCACAAGTACAGATAGGATAGACATCTGATCCGCCATTTGTGGTCTAATTTATTAAGGGAAAAACTATGGCAAAACAAGAAAAATGTCCAATTACAAACCATTAAATCATAAAAATGCATTTAACAAAATCGAGAGACAAATAAAGCTAGTAATAATAAGAATCATTAGAATAATCAAACTAGACTGGTACCAACGAGCTTGGCTCTCCCGTCTCGGTAATTCAAACTCCCACTATTTTTGGGCTAGATATTCTACTACTCCTTCTGCATTGAACCCTGAAATAAAGAAGTCCCTACACATACGCAATATCCCGCTTACTTCTTCTAGTCAGCGACACAGCTGTTCAATCCAACCTAATGACCCTATCACGCAGTTACATCAAGCTTCCCCTCACCAAAATTTATCTGAGTCCACCTCCCACAGTCCTTCTTCTTCGGCACACTTGTATTTATATTCCACTTGGTGTTGCAGCTGTCGGCGGATCGCCAACGGAGATATGATGACCCTTTCCTCTCCTGGTGTTGGAAGAAAAACCCCAAAACAATAACTCCACCACGAAAAAAAGAATTTTCAAGACAAATGTTAATTCCTCTAGATGTACAGGTGTGCTTTAAATCCATGATCTAAAGGGGTGGCGATGAATGCACTCAAGATTAAAGGCAATGGATGCATTAAATTCACTATTTGACTCAAGCCCGTCAATCCTGTGACGGCGCGTAGCACTATGGATGCACTAGAGCTGTTGATGGCTACAAGGAGAAAGAGCAGGCAATAATGTGTAGCTCTTTGACGCTGAGGCTGGTGGAGCATGGGCGCTCTACGTATTAGGTGGGGTTGGCGTATAATTTCCCAGCCAGGGAAATCACCCGAGCGTACACGTAGTAGGGTGTCGGGAAAATAAACAACTGTAGTTGGTGGAAACACCCTAATGTAAATGGCTTGAAGATTTATCCTGCCTTTCCTGGAAGGCAAACCCGGCCTAAGTCAGAGTTAACTGGTTCTCGCGAGATTGTGAAGAATTTCTTACACTAAAAGTAGCTGGCAAACTGCACTAAAATCTCTACCACCTCACGACAGAAGTTCCAGGGACTAAAAGCAGTTAGAGACAGAAGGGAACTCAATATATATTGAAAATCGGGCCGCAGGTGGCCAAAACACCTGGATGGGAAACGAAGAAATACGACGTAACGTGTCCCGGAGGATTTCTTCTGGCGTCGTACTACAAGTGACACCAAATTACTAGTTATCTACAATCATCCACACGAGCACCCCATTAGACTACCTCTTATCCTCACGCCATCATTGATCCTAATATATTAATTTTAGTTCTTGTTATACACTGTTTTACTATATTGTGCAATTCTTTAGGTTTTTTATTCTCAAAGCCTGTTTCACAGTTATGAATGAATTGCATGCCTTAAATAATCTAATATTCGTTTTCTCTATTGTTCATGCTGCCTAAGTTTTAGTAGGAAATGCTCTAAGACACAGATTTCGACGACTGTAAAATTATAGTGGTCGATGGTCTGTCTGTAATACAAAATGTGAACCTATCAAGTATCGGGACAACTTTGAAACTGCCCACACAATTGCCAGGCATTCCCTTTCAATTGTGGAGTACCTAGTCTCAGCCGGCAACAGCTTCCGACTCACATACATCACTGGATGTAAGGTACTCTGGTAGTCTTACATTAAACAAGCCCCAATTCCTACAGAAGAGGCGTCTGTCTGCAAAACAAAGGGTTTGCGTAAATCTGGCAACAGTAAGATGGGTTTCCTAGAGAACACCCTCTTGATTCTGGACAAGGTTATCTCGCAATCTTGTGTCCACACGATTCTATTTGGCATCCCATTTCTCGTCAGCGAGGTAAGTGTTGCTGCGATGGAAGAGAATTGAGGAATGAACTTGTGATACAAATTCACAAGTACTTCTCACTTGCTTCTTTGTTTTAGGTGTCTGCAACTGTAAAATCTTTGTAACTGTAACATCTTCCGGTTTCAGGTGATTATGACCTACAGTATGTCCTAAAAAATTTAACTCCTTAAAACCTATGCAAACTTTATTCGGCCGTGCCGTCAAATTATGCTGCCTTAGACACCGCAATAGGGAAAACAACCAAATCATATGATCCTCCCATGACTCATGAAACAAACATATATCGTCCATATATGTAATAATATCAGCCCGATGTCCTAACAACCTTCTCATCATCCTCACAAATGTGGCGGGCGCGTTCACTAAGCCAAAGCACATGACATTGAACTGAAACAATCCTTTAGGGGTGCTAAACGCCATCAGAGGTTTCGCAGCCTCCGCGAGGGGTACCTACCACTAGCCTCTAGGCAGGTCGAGTTTGCTGAAATATGTACGAACGAACGAACGAACGAACGAACTTTATTTTCAAAGGGTTTAGAATTGGGCACGCAGGCCCGTCTAACATTCTGCCCTTCCTTTCTCTCATCTTCCATACTGAATCCATTTATTCTCACATGTATCCTAAATATTACTTAAATAATAAAATAACAAAATAAAATAAAATCCCAACATTGTAACAGTACAATAACATGTACACAGATTTACAGTACATTATCATAATTAATATTAAACAGGACCAAATTATCTTTAAAACCTGCATATGATGTTATGTAATTATTTAAGAACATAACGAAATTAGGGTGGCATATAATCTGCACTCATTATGTATTTGAAAAGTATGTGATTGAATGAATATGGACTAAGAGTATTTTTTAAGTCGTGGGGAAGAGTATTCCACAGATGAGCAGCAGAAAAAGATAAACTTTTCTTGAATAAGTCGAGCCTAGGATTGGGCATATGTAATTTATTTAAGCGTTGACTGCGTCTTCTGCTGTATTTGAAAATAGGCCACAGATACGTTGGAGCATTCTGTGACAAGATTTTGTGAATAAATTTGGCTTTGTTGAAGAGAAGGCGCTTTCTTAGTGGTAATATGTTAAGATATGTATATGCGTGTACACACCGTGTGAGGTTTTTGTCTGAAATTAGGCGCACTGCACGTTTTTGTAATGAATAGAGTCTTTTAGTGTTGGACATGGTGCAGCCATCCCAAATTGTGGAACAATAGTCTAGATGTGTTTGTATCTGGGATGTATAGAACATTTTTCGTGTCTCCTCATCTAGGAAATGTTTGAATTTAGCTAACTGGTAAACTTTTTGTGCCGTTTGTTTGGTCAGTGCTTGTACATGCGAATTCCAACTTAAATGTTGGTCAATTATGAGTCCTAGTGTTTTATTTTCATTTACATTTTCAATTAAGGAGGTTCCAATGTAGAGCTGAAGAGTTGTTTTCGGTGAGTTTTGTAATTTTTGTCTAGTTGATATTATCATACATTTTAGCGTGGGTGAGTTGTATTAACAGATCTTCCTGATTAGGTATTGGTTCAGCGTCAACGACGGTGGTGCTGTTCAATCTCCGAAAGTCAATACATATACGAAGAGATCCGTTCTTCTTGCAAACCACAACCATTGGAAACGAATATAGGGAATCAGACGGAGAAATGATACCCAGTCGTTGCATGTCATCAATTTCTCTCTCGACCGCCAATTTGAAATGCACGGGCAATGGATATGGTTTCACTCTAATCGGCTTATCGCACGTCAGAGTGATATCATGACAAATCAGGTCTGTCCGTCTTGGCAGATCTGTGAGGACCTCCTTAAATTCCGCCAATACAGTCTGTACTTCAGACTTTTGTTCTACTGTTAGGTCATCACTGATCCGCACCATATTCCATGACTCCGAAGGAACCAGGGTGACGAGCGATAACTGGAAATTCCCTTCACCTTTTTCGGTCTCCCGTGTCCCCAATGACTGCCGTACATGCCACTGTTGCTTCAGTCTCTGCTGCCCTTGTGACTGCTTTCAGGGTCTCAGGTCGTTCTACATATGGCCTTAGCATATTCACATGAAACACTTTCTCCCTATTTCGGACCGAAATTAGGTAATCGACATCTGTCATTTTTTAACCACCTTGAATGGTCCTTGCCACGTAATACTCAAGCGATCCTCTTTAGCTGGTAAAAGTAGCCAAACGTCCTCACCTGGAACCAGGGATACTAGTTTGGAGTTCCGATTTGCGTAATTCCGATACCGTGCCAACGACCCCGCCAAGCAATCACGTGCCACCAAACAAGATTTAACAATACGTTCTCGGAGACTCACTAAATACTCATAACCTGTAACTGAGGTGCTATTAGCACATTTTCCAGTCAATATATCCTTCAATATATGCATCGGCCCCCTTGGGTTTGCCCCATACAGTAAATCGAAAGAGGAAAATCCTGTACTTTCTTGGGAAACCTCCCTATAAGCAAAAAGGACCGCTGGGAGTAATCTGTCCCATTCTTGCGGAGATTCCGCGGTCACTTTTGCCAGCATGTGTTTTAATGCCCCGTTAAAACGCTCGCAAACTCCGTTTGACTGAGGGTGATACGGACTCATGAATGGCTGGGCAATACCCAACAGCCCAGTGATTTCTGACATATCCTTAGAAATGAACGGACGGCCCCTGTCCGATAATATCTCTTCCGGAAAACCAAATCTGCTAAACAACATCTGCAAAGCTTCAGCGTCTGTTTGTGAAGTAATATTTTTCATTGGCACCGCCTCCGGCCATCTGGTGCACAAATCTACCATCGTTAAAATGAAACGATATCCTCTGTCTGAAGTGACCGAGAGGGGGCCTATAATATCAATCGCTACTTTCTGGACGGGCCGGACTGACAAGTTCGTAACCTGCACGGGAGCTTTGGGAGATCTGCCTTTAGGCCTCATCTGTTGGCATATCTTACAGGACCTACAATACAGTTTAATGTCCTTGCTAAACAATGGCCAGTAGAATTGTGACAGCACCCTCTGGCGCGTTCGTGTTACTCCCATATGTCCCGCAAAAGGGGAGTCATGCGCTACCTCTAACACTTTTGCTGTAAAACTACACGGTACAACAACCTGGCGCTGAGTTTGTACTCCCTTAGCAAAACACCTAATGAGAACACTGTTCTTGAGCTCGAACCAATGTCTGACAAACTTCGTGCACTTTACGTCACCTTTCTTGGCAAAGTTGTAAAATACATGCAATGATCCGTCCGACCGTTGTTGCTGGATAAAGTCCGACACTGGTGTATCCTGGCTCCCTTTGACCAATTCCGATGTCTTAGCTTCATGATGCGTCGCTTCTAATGCGTCATCTGCCTTTGACTGCGCCCTCGTAATGACCGCATTGGCCATAAGCACGCGATTATCCCGCCATTTCCTGATGTCCACCTGAGTACATTCCTGCACACCTTGCACTTTACCCATGATCAAATCCGCTATCGGTGCTTCGAGTAAACAGGCCTGCACTCTACCAGATATGAAGGGTGTGTCCACCTCAATAATGGCAAGAGGGTATTACTCAATGTTACCCCCGAAAGTGACGCATCTTGCTGTCTTACCTATCAAGCATGAGTCGTCAATACAGGATCTACGTACTCCTATAGTTGTGCATCCCGTTTCTCTCAACACAGACACTTCCTGTCTTTTCACAAATCCTGGGTGCAATTCCAAATGACCATTTTCTTGAAGAAAATAGAGACACGGCAGAGTGTGACAACAGATAAGCATAGGCTTACCATCTGGTTCAAATAATGGCCTACCCCTTCGCAATTCTCATTGTTAAAGGTTTCTAATATGCGAGCCGAATTAGCCCGTTCTGAATTATTAGCACAGACCTTTGCCAAGTGTCCTGTTCCCTTACAAAGACTACAGTGTAGCTGAGTATTGCTATCTTTTTCCGGACTATTGTTTGGAGAATGTCTGACTACTCGGACTGACTCCTTTTTCTCAAAGGATTTGTTTCTTTGGTTAGATGAGCCTCTGCGAAATCGTCTTTGTTACTGCCTGTTTGGCGCATCTATCTGGATCTGATTTCGCGGGTACCTATCATGTCTGTCTCCAGTATATCTGTATTGATTTCTATCAGACTGATAGTTAAATTTCTTCCTCGGTGATCTATGGCCACGATAATTGTCATACCATGCAGGAGATCTGTCTCCCCGAAAGTAGGGTCTATCATAATTAAATCTTCTGGGGCCAAATCTATCCGCACTCTTCGATCTATGTGATGGTAAGGTTTTCTAGTACTCTTTCCTATACTCGCTGAGAAAGTCTCAGAGATACTCTCCCTGTGTATGACCTTCCCTGGATGCGCGGCCACGTATTGGTGTCCCAATTCTGACATCATACCGATGTTTTTGGGCGTGCGTTCCTGGAAAAACGCAATAAGCTCAGATGAACACGATGACAATACTTTGTCCAGCAACATAAGGTCGAAAAGCCCATCAAAGTCTCTAGTAACACTTTCCATCTCGATCCATCGATTTAGTAGCTGAGTAATTTTCGCAATGAAATCCTCAAAATCCTGATTGACGCTTGGTCTCATGTCTCAGAAACGAGCCCGATACACTTCCGCCGTTAGACGAAATTTCCTTAACACCTCTCCTTGACTATGTCATAATTTGCTTTGTCGGCTACAGGGATACTGTATTAAGTTTCCAACGCAGATCCTGAAAGCAAGTTTCCCAGGAGAACAGGCCACTCTTCCTTCTTTATCTTCCAAGCCAAAACGTTCCAAATACGCGTCCATGCTGTCCAAATCTTGATTAAAATTGGGTAGCCGTAGTCTACGGGAGAATTCTTTCCCACCTGAATCCTGCTTCCTGGACTCAATATCTAGCTTCTTCAGATTTATTTCCTTGTCAGCTTCAATTTTCTTCAACTCTTTCTCTGCCTCTATCTTCAATCTATCAGCTTGAATTTTCTTCATCTCTTTCTCTGCTTCTATCTTCAATCTATCAGCTTCAATTTTCTTCATCTCTTTCTTTGCTTCTATCTTCAATTTTTGAAATTCTCTCTCCTCACACCGTTCCGTTCTATCATTTTCCTGTTTTTCTTTCCATTTTCTTTCTGCCCATTCCTGTACAGAGCCTGTTAAAGCTAGCTCTTTACCAACATCAACAAATTCTAATAGTCTAGCCATAGTTATGTAATGTAGTTATATCAAAATTTCTTAAAGCAGTACCCAGTGTACAAAAAAAGAAAAGAAATCCCTTCAGTATTCCCCACTGGAAAATTATCAGATATTTTACTAGAAAAATGAAACAAAATTCTATGTAATGCCTAGTCAGAAATACTGACTGTATCAATCAAATGGGAAATTCAGTATTATTGTGTCAAGTTACTCAACAGCACAATTTGCTGTACCCATGACACCCATAATATTTAAGCAGTGTACCTAAACCCCACTGCAATATAATTAATGACATAAACATACATGTGATTCTCAACCCAACCAGAAAACTACTTCTACACAAGCAAAAGTACACAATCATGTAACCTACCCTTACGCCATAGGTACTGGAATTGAAATTGAGATACACTTCAATAAAACATAACATACAAAAATACAAACAATTTTGACAATAATGAAGATGATTAAGACGACCTTACTACACGAACGAACACAACAGTACGGTGGAATAAGAAAAAAGATACACTCAGACAGCAGCAGATGTCTAATTACAAACCGTAGCTGTTAACAAACGAAAACAAGTGATTGGGAAAAATAACGTATGTACATGATCGTAAGAAGAATACAAGAGAATACTCCAATTAAACCTAACAAAGAGACAATATTACAAATATGACACTAATACACTAAAATGTGCAACGTGAATTATGCAGGGCAGCTAATAGAGTCAGCTCTATGTGCGCGTGCTCCGGCACACAATTCACCCCGCAACAGCCCTAAAGAACTGTTTAGCACAATCTCTTTCCACAATGCAAAAGAGAAAATCCTAAACCCACACAACAACAAAATGACACCAAAAATATACTCCTACGAAGAAATTACAAAAACCTACAATAGACAATGAAGTGACCAACTGCTAGTATGTTGCAACACCACACCAGTTGGATGAAGTACTCCCCAACCAAATGGAAAAGAGGTAACAGGAGAATGATTACTAATTATATAATATTATAAAGTAGAAAGGTACTAAAAGAAAATAAGTGTCAAATAATATATAATAATAATATTACTACATTAAGAAAATTAACTATACATCAATTAAATTTATGATCTTCGAAGGTCTGGGTTCCTGATGATGACGTTGATATCCACAGCACCTTAGTCACTAATGATCCAATGGTCCACACAACGAACGACACGTTACAACGTTACATGAAGTTACAAATATTGTCACTTAAGATGACGCCTGAGTGGTCCTAGCACTATCATGTAAGGCACAAAGTCCCAGCTTGTCTCTAGATAGTGCCTTGTCTTCAATGAAATACCACAAGTCGGTAAAGCAAAAAGTCAGTCTACACGCATCAAAGTTCTACCGCATATGTATGCTAGCCCGTCGTCAACACTAGGCGAGGTTTTGCCAGCTCCACTTAAATAACATCTCACGAGTTCATTAAAGTTAACATCGTTTGCACAGGTGTAGTGCAGCCTTCTACGTGAGAAAAAGTTCAGTACAGTTTGTGATGATGGACTGCAGTGTTTTGTATAAGGCAAAGGTCATAACGTAAATCTGGTACTGTTCAGCTTCTGGCAACTTCCGTAACGACCGTGGGCAAAAGCTTGATACTGTAATGCACCAGCTCCAGTGTTTGGTATGCACCCAGTTCCACAAGAAGACTCAACTGCTTGATTTCCACAGGTACATCGTCTCCTGAGCCAGTAAACACTGTGTAGTGGCAACACTGTCGGCTTCCAAACGGCGCTGCAGTGACCTGTAGTCTTGACCAGTCAGACGCTGAAATGAATGCTTCCAAGGCTGCCATCCACTGGTTCGCACAACACGTATTAGCAGCAACATCTTCGTCATCTCAGCTTGGCAGACAATGAATGACAACGAACCTGCTACAATTTGGTTTACACCGCAGACGTTGGCAGGCAACGGCGTCGTTTTCTTAACAAGAGAAGTGTCACAATGTCGCACTGACGTTTTGTTAGATCTGGCACTCTCGTACAACCAGGACCTCCAAATAACACTAGGTCCCTACCAACTCTTCATAACTGGCTAGACAGCTTCATCGTCAACAGGGAATTACAAGCTACACACCTATAACTGACAACTTTTGCCTATCACCTGAAGCTACCTTCAACTTGCTTCTTCGATCCTTAACCACCGACCGTCAAAGCAGTCAGTGGCCATCACGCCTAGTGGCGTCTTGTAGGGCAACAACAAATTGATTCCACTTTGCACGGTCGGTGGCCATCCTTCGTACAGTGCCCCAACTCTGGTTCATTCTTGGCATCTCAGCCTCCACAGTCCTCCGCCAAGTTGTTTTTGGTCGGCCTCTCTTTTCGCTTTCCTTCAGGGGTCCAAAGCATAGCTGTTCTTGTGATGGCATCGGGGTCTCTTCTGAGGACATGACCAACCCAGCTCCAGCGTCTGCCAGCTATGATGGTGTGCATGTCCTCTTGCTTGCTACGAGTAAGCAGATCTTGGTTGGTGATGGTATTCGGCCAAAAGATGCGGTGAATTTTTCTTAGGCATGTTGTGTGAAAAGAGGACAGTTTTGACATTTCCTTCTCTGTGACTCTCCAGCATTCCGCACCATAGAGAAGCACAGAAAGCACGCAACTCTGGTATAATCTTAATTTTGTGCTTGTGCTGTATTGGGAGGACTTCCAGATGTTATTTAGGCTAAAGAAGGCTGTTCTTGCCTTATTCATTCTGATGTTGATGTCTTTGCCTGACCCACCGTCTGGTGTTACTATACTTCCTAGGTATGTGAAGGTATCTGTCTGTACCAATTGCTGATTCCTTACTGATATGGGCTCAGGGTTGCTCACATTGAGCGTCATGACCTCAGACTTCTTTAAATTGATGTTCAAGCCCACCTGCTGGCTAAATTTATTAAGTCTATCCGTTTTTTCCTGGATGTGTTGATGTGAATGTGCCAGCAGTGCAATGTCATCTGCATATTCCAGATCTTCCAATGTAGAAAATGTAGTCCATCTTATTCCTCTTGGACTGCCCTCTGTTGTCTGGCGCATCACCCAGTCTATGACTGTTAAAAAAAAGAGTGGTTGATAAGGGGCATCCCTGTCGTACTCCTGTCTTCACCTCGAAGGTTAGGTTGCTCTGCCCAACACTACACGTAAAGTTGGCATAGAGGCTTTTTATGATTGTCACTATGCAGCTTGGAATTCCATAAGCCCTCAGTATTTTCCATAAACTGTCCCTATGTATGCTGTCAAAAGCCTTTTCGAAATCAACAAAATTTATGTAAAGCTGTCTTTGCCATTCTGAGCACTGCTCTATAATGTTCCTGAGAGTGAATATATGGTCTACACATCTTCTGTTCTTTCTAAATCCTGCTTGTTCTTTCCTCAGTTTGTAGTCTACTGCCTTTGAAATTCTCTGTATAATTATCCTGCCTAGGTTCAACTTGCAAAGAGCCACAAATGTCCTTATACGCTATTGCACAGGCAAAGTGACAGAGCACTGTAAATAATAAATACCGTCTTGTACTCGTAATTCTGTTCTCACTACACCATTAATGAAAGTACTCTAACACGTCTCCAAAATTGTAAAACTTGCAACACTGTTCAGATTTAATTCGTGAACTGAAAATCACCCGTGGCAAAAAATACAACACTTCACTGCGTATCGCTAATCCATGACTCATTATTCCAAAAAATACGTGACAACTCCGTGAATGAAACACAGGTCTACAGTATACGTGACTCAAAATAGATTTCTGACCTGGCGCTTCCTCGAAACTAATACCAAGAGAATGGAACACAGTGGCAAATTTACACTTCCTATTTTCAAGCAGAACATGAAAAGATACCCAAACTTGAGGACCCAAATAGCAGCTCCCCACCTGACACAGAGTATTTTATATTAAACACACATATGTCTTAGTCCTCGAGATACTAAACAAGAGAGAGAGAGAGAGAGAGAGAGGGATGGAGTGAAACACATTCAAGTAATAACCAACACTAGCAATATTCCCAATTCTGTCTAATGTATTCAAATAACTGTCACCACAAAATTACAACAATATATATAGTCAGCGAAGTGCATGACATTGATGAAAATCCCAGATCACAAAATGCATTATATTTTCACAAATAAATATCTTCTCGCACTCGACAATGCACGTCCACCATCACCACCAAAACCCTCGTCGCTCTCCTGACCCCCGTTTCTTCACTGCCCCAATCAGAACTCTCCATGCATTCACCCCTGACCTGCTGACCTTGCAGTTTCGTGTTGTTAAGTTCAGACCACTCTACTGACTACCTCTCCTACACGACTGACATTACGTACCTGCTCCTAGCGGAGCACCGCCAGTCCACAGCTGTGTTAATCACGCTGTGACACTCTATATTATTTTTTTCTAGACACTCTGCACAGTAAGATTCTTCTGTTCTAAAATAGCCAATTCCTAGGTACAGTCTAAGAAGTTTCTTATTGCTATGAATTTTTAGTTCTCTTGATACCTGGCACGTTCTTGTTGGAGTCTATGTGACGCTGGGTTCGAAAATGTGGCCCTAGGGTGGAGCTAACCTTGCCCCTAACTTCTTCGTGATTTTAGGCACGCCCATTTTTAATCTTTTTTATAGTTTTTAGCACGTCACTTTGATCTGACAAGTTAACTCCCCTTGCTCCCGCAGAAAGTGGCCAGCGGAGATAAAAGGTCTTTTAATGCTGGTAAGAGTGTCTTTGTGACGCGTCCGCAACGCTCCGCGCTGGGTTGCAAAATTTTCCCCCATGGTTTTTGTTCCCAGGGAAAGTCTGGGACCCTCGCAGCGTAAGAGCAGTTGCTCTGTTACGCAATCCTTCTTGTAGTGCGTTGCCAGGAGAATCCTCCGGGAGACGTTACGATTGTTTTTCTTCGTTGTCTGTCCAGGTGGTGGAACACATGTGTCCCGATTTACAGTATTTAATGAATCCCCGTCTGTCTCTAACTGCTTTTAGTACCTGGAACTTCTGTCGTGAGGTGGTAGAGATTTTGTGCGGTTTTCCAGCTACTTTAGTGTGGGAAATTCTTCACAATCTCGGTAAGAATCCTTAAGTAACTTGGTAGTTGTTATTTTTCCCTTAAGATTTAGACTTAGAGTAAGTTCATTTATAGTGGGTTCTAACATGTTTTAAAGTATGGCCATCACCCAACAAACACTAGAAGCTATAGTTAGTTTAAAAAAAATAAAAAATTAAATTGTGGTTGTATGCCACTTACGGTTTTTTTTTCTAAAGCCAAATGGTTGTGTAACTTAAGATGCTCCACGAAAGCCCTTCTAATGAACTTTCTTAATCACGAAATGTACATATATCTGACTTGTTTCACTAAAAGAATAATTTCCCCCCTCGAAGTGTAACTATATAACTGATTGTTATGTGGTGGGAATTCCTTTTAACACAGAGTGTAACCACAAGCGATTTTCTTTTTTTTTTCTGGCCTCCGTGGCGGATCTTTATATTTTTTTTTTCCACAAGATGTAATTTTAAATTAATTTATAAGTTGTCTACTGTATGGATACTTTTAATTCATTTAGAGATTTACCCAGAGTAACCTTATATGTTGTCATATGGAGTACATGTAAATATGATGGTATTAAGCGTGTCGCAGTCCAGTGAGATAACCTTAGATGGGCTTTGCGATTTCGTTTAGACGCCTTTGTGTTAGACAGAACTGGCAGATACGTTGTACGGTCAGTTCCGCGCCAAGTAGATGGGGCAGGAATGTTTACAACCCCCCTCCCACCGCCAGCCGTGGGTAACCACTGATTACGTAAGTTGCGAGTTATCAGGTAGGCCTGGTCAGGCACGTACTTGCTCGCTCATTTATTTAGCGGTCAGTGAGAAGGAACGGGGAAAGAGAGATAAACTGCGGGATATTGTGGGAATGGTTGTAATAAGTTAATATGGGCTTGTCTATTCAATTGTTTTGTTTGTGATGTTGTAATATTTTAGTTGGCTAGTGTGGCAACATGGATTATAAATTCTGGCCACTTAGACTGAACTACCATCCCTCCTAATTTATGTCTGATTTTTGTCACGCCCATTTAACTTCTTTTCGTATCGGTAGATACCAGCGGGTTAATTGACTTGACATTCTGGAAGCTGATAGGTTCCCTCCTCTGTTTCTGTAATGTAGGTAGGAGATGATTGACGCGTCCCGGACTCACTGTCGGGGACAGCGGCATCTTTTTTAGAGTTCGTTTGACCACGAGTCAAAAGCCGACACTCAGTTTGAGAGTTTAGCGGCAAAAAATGTCCCGGGTCTTTGACACGGGAAACTGTTCCTAGAGAGTTCTGCCATGTTAGCAGCAGGCCGGCGAGAGATTGAATTTGCCCGAGACACCTGCGTTGTAAGATGACGGTCACAAAGAGTTCCCTGTACTTTGATGGCCAGGAAAGTCTGGGACCCGCTAGCGTAACCCTCTTTTCCCTGTTGCGCCAAATTCTTTGTAGCAGGTCTCCTAGAGAAGTCTCTGGGTAACTATTACGTGTTATTTTTCTGCTCCCCTATGCAGGTGTTCAAACCACGCTGAACACCTGTGGCAAATTCTCACTATATATAGGCAGTCTTGTCTGTCTCTCATTGCTTCAGTCCTAAAATTCTTGCCGGGAGATAGTAGCAGACTTAACACCAGCTTGCCTGCTTTTGATTATAAGAGTGGGAGATTCTGACAGTTGCGGTAAGCAAGTTTAGAAATTGGTACTTAGTATAAATTTTGTGCTTGGGATATGTGATAAGTCAGAGTAAGCCTTCATAATGGTTTTTTTTTGTAATGTGGTAATTACAGCAATCATTCAACCAGAGATCTAAAGCTATAGCCAGTATTTATTTTTGGATTGGTGTGCTGTTATTACTATATAAGAACCTACTGGGTAGAGAATTTTACGCCTGATGTAGTGCATCAAAAGTATAATCGGTTTCCTTCACCTATGGATAACCAAGTTAGGAAATCTTTAGCACACACAAAAAGTTAACCTGAGCAAAAGTAATCTTTGTTGGCCTCTGTGGCGGTTTGTGTACATAATTTTTCTTCGCAACATGTACTTTGCATCTAAGTGCGTCTTCTTCTTCTTCTTCGATCCTTAACCACCGACCGTCAAAGCAGTCAGTGGCCATCACGCCTAGTGGCGTCTTGTAGGGCAACAACACATTGATTCCACTTTGCACGGTCGGTGGCCATCCTTCGTACAGTGCCCCAGCTCTGGTTCATTCTTTGCATCTCAGCCTCCACAGTCCTCCGCCAAGTTGTTTTTGGTCGGCCTCTCTTTCGCTTTCCTTCAGGGGTCCAAAACATAGCTGTTCTTGTGATGGCATCGGGGTCTCTTCTGAGGACATGACCAACCCAGCTCCAGCGTCTGCCAGCTATGATGGTGTGCATGTCCTCTTGCTTGCTACGAGTAAGCAGATCTTGATCTAAGTGCGTACTTGGGTATTAATGGGTATCTTAAATGCAATTTGTATACTTAACTAGCGCATACTTCTATTTGTCGTCATATGCTGTATGTAATTATTAAATGTGTCGAACATTAACAGTTTAGACTGGTCGGCGAATTGTGTAGAGGCAGGTGGGTTAGCCAACCTGACTGATTTTAAGGTCACGTCTCGCCAAGTAGGAGAGGGGAGGGTAGTTTGTAAACATGCCTGAAACCATTCCAGCATTAGACGCCGGTAACAGAGCTTTGTAGTGTTATGCAACAACTACCATAAGCCGGCCCAGCACTTATTGTTGATCGGACGGTGAGCGGGGGAGAGTAAGATAAAACAGCAACGCAGTTCAGCCTTGATCAGATTAATAGAAGGGGAGGCGTGTATGTTTTTCCTGTATCTAGTTAAGACCTGTTTATTGTTGTGACGTGTGGTAATGTGTATGACTTATTTAGCACTATGATATATGAGTTGTTTGTGTTTTCTTTACAGCTAACCCATGGTTAGTTCAGGCCATACGCTGAAGCCTTAGGCCTGATTACCTTCCTGGAGGAAGGGTCGCACAATTCATCGACCCATTCACAGCTGGGTTGCACGTAACTACATGCGTGCCTACTTCATCACCCTATTACGGGCACATTGATGAGTGGCCTTTGCTTGGTGTATAAATACTTCGCCCAACACCTAATAAGAGGAGCGCCCATGTTCCGTTTACACCAGTCCTCTTTACCAAGCTAATAAGAGGAGCACACATGCTCCGTTTGCACCAGTTCTCTTTACCAAGCTACGTCGTCCCTTATCAGTGAGGACCGCGACAGTAGTAGTAGGCCATTACACAAAAGGTGGATTATTTCCTCATCATTTGTTTTATCTTGAGTGTTGCCATCGCAACCCCCGATTTCATGGATTTACTGCCCAGTGCAGTCAAATTACGAATTAATCAGCAATTACCCTGGAGAAGATAGGGTTATAATTTCTCCAACGGGTAACCGTGATCACAGTGAAGCATCAACGAAGAAGAATTTTGGGATAGAGTGCACTCAAATTAATTGAGGGAAGGGTAGATTGTTTAAGAACCTGTGTACCTAAGAATCGAGTGAAGAGATTAGCAGTGTTGCTGACAGGGACAAGTCAGCGGGATTGTGTTGGTGTAGGTACAGTTCTTTATTTCAGGTTTTTTCCCAGCAAAGGATTATTAATTTTATATCCACCCCAAAATTGTGGAAGCATGGAACCTATGTGTTTTTTCTCCGGGAGTGTTCCCAACATTTTTTTTTTACTAATCTTTGGTTTGAGTGTCTTGTACGTTTAATACCTGCTTATTACTGAAGTTTTTTGTTGTTGTCGTGATTGATTTCATGCTTATTTTACCAGATTTTTTTTTTCTGGTGTTAATAAAATATATATAATTTCCTTTTTACGGATCAGATTTCCTTCCCAATCTGTATCTATACTCTTTAACTTGTACTCGTCCTGTTGTATGTCGATACACTGTAGTGTAATACAACCTTATCTCATAAGTAAAGCAAGAGGCAGTGTGTCAGTGGTTGAATGAAAGGTCACTGAGTGGCGAGGGGAGAGTCAGTATAGGTTCTCACCCTCGATAACTATAAGTCACACTTTCCACTATCAACACCATTTCTCGTCTATCACCTCATATCTCTCTCAGATTGTCGTCTTGTCTCTGACTTCACAACGACTTGGTTCTCGTCAGACAGACTCTTACATAACCCACTCGTGACAGCTAGGTGATCATAGATTTTTTAATATGATTTCATTTCAGCGAGAACCGGTTAACTTCGACTGAGTTAAGGGACCTCTTGCCATCGACTGGAATTGCCTTCCTAGAAAGGCAGGATAAATCATCAACCCATTTACATTGGGGTGTTCCCACCAAATACAGTTGTTTGTTTTACCTGCACCCTAATACGGGTACATTTGTGATCTCCCGTGCTGGGAACTTTACGTCACTCCGCAAAGTAAGTTTAGATCCCATGCTCCACTGGCATCAGTTTCATAGAGCTACACATTATCACCAGTTCTAACATCTTGTGGCCAGCGTCAGCTCTACTTCATCCATATTATCACGCGCCGTCACAGGAGTGGCGAGCCTGCGCCAATAGTGGATTTATTTAGATCCTGGATTTAAAGCACACCTGTACATCTCGAGGACTTAACTGTTGTCCTGAAAATTCTTTTCGTGTGGGAGTTATAGTTTAGTGTTGTTCCCACGGATTGCCATCAGCATTGGGAGAGGAAAGAGTTATCATATCACCGTCTTCGATCCGCCAACAGCTGTAATCCAAGCGGAATATAAACACAAATGTGCCGACGAAGAAGGACTTTGGGAAGTGGACTCAGATAAGTGTTTGTGAATGGCTGCTTGAAGAAACTGCTGGATAGGGTCATTAAGGTGGATTAAACAGCTGTGTTGCTGACCAGAAGAAGTCAGCGGGATAGTGGGTGTGTGTATGGACTTCTTTATTTCAGGGTTCCCTGCAGAATGAATAGTAGAATATATAGCCCAATAATAGTGGGAGTTTGAATCATGGTTGATTATTCTTATGATTCTTAGTATTACTAGCATTGTTTGTCTCTCAAGTCTGTTAATGCATTTTTTATGATTTGATGGTTTGTGATTGGACATTTTCTTGTTTTACCATAGTTTTGTAAATAAATTAGAAAATCAACCTGCGGATCAGACGAATTTCATATCTGTACTTGTACTTGATTGATTGTGGAGTCACTAACGTGCACTTGTCCTTACTCCTTGCAGAGAGAGAAGCGGAGTGAAAGTAGTTTGAAACATAGTCATTGAGTGGCAGGAGGGGAGAGTCATTATCTGATCTTGTACTCCTGATAGCTATAATTCACTCCATCCACATTCAACACCATAACTCATCTCAGTCATATCATCTCAGTCCTCCCTCAGACTTTTGTCTTGTCTCAGGCTTTTATCTTGTCTCTTGTTAAGAGACTTCCGGAAATCATTACGTGAATTTTTTTGTCTTGTCTTAGACAGATTACTGCAAACCACTCGTGACAGTCTATAACAACTTATATGCATGTCTGATTTTCAGACTTTTATTCCACGCCTCTGTCCATTCGTCAGTTATTATTCTTTTAATTAAGCTGTTGATCTCTGTTTTACATATCCCCACATTTATTTGGTTTCTATTAGTTATATTTAGTATTTAGTGTATTATTGATTGCCACAGTGACCAAAAATTGTGTCACAGTGGACTGATATTTGTTCCGAACTTGATCGAGGCGGTCTCGTTAACATTCGTGACTGCTGCTGTGACTACTCTCTTCCTGTCGAGCTTTGAAAAGAAAAATAATTGTACGATAAGTGAAAATATGTCGTGTATCGCTTCTTCCCCTTACAGGTACTTTCTATGTCTATTAATAAGGTCAGTGTTGCAGTTCGCAAATGTGGTGACCAAAAGAAGTGAATGGATTACGTCATGACAGCACACCGTTTTTTGTTTATCAGGTCAAGATAAGATTTTACTGGCACACACAAAACTCACTTACCACGAGCTTGTGTCAGACAACGCCTAGGACTCACGCACTAGAAGCGTCTGTTATCTAATAATCTGAAAGGTCACTGCAGATAGTAGTGCTGCATTTATGTCATTATTTTTCTTATCTTCTAATTATTCTTTAGCATATTAGTATTACCGTATTATACACAAGTTTTATTTATTGTACGTGTCTCCCTGATAGTTAGCATCTGTGTTGTGATCTTCTGTATTCACAATGTCACGGGTTGTATCCCTTGCTCTGCAGTAGTGGGCCACTAATGGCCACAATTCGAGTAAAAGAAGTTTTCCGAAGATAACCATTGGCTTAAAATAACTCTTGGCAGATATGTAAATAGGGGGGTTTTCTACTTTAGTGATTCGCACAGGGATTTTAGAATGGTCTTCTAAGTTGATTGTAAACATCGCTATTTTTCCAGACTATTATGTCTTTTTATATGACCGAAAAATTTCAGCTTCCTTGTTGCGACGGTATTTAGGAGCCAATGTTCCTGTACGTTTAGTGAGTGCAGTACTTCTCTGTTGGTCTTTTTTTCTGTCCAGGGTATTCTCAACATCCTTCTATAGCATTTCATTTCGAATGATGTAATCTTTTTTGCAACTGTTTTATTGAGTGTCCAAGTCTCGCAGCCGTATGTTGCTACTGGGAATATACATGCTCTGATCAGTTGTAACTTTGTTTCTTTGCTTGTGCCTTGCCATAGGTTTTTCATCTGTAATAGTTTATGTGAAGCAATTGCAAGTCTTCTTTTAATTTCTACTGCACAGTCGCCAGAGCTGTTGATGATTGATCCTAAGTATTCGAACTCTTTAACACTTTCCAGTTCTTCGTTATCAGTTTCAATTTCTGGTTTGGTCTTTACTTTGTCTGTTGTCAATACTTTGGTCTTCTTGGTGTTTAGGTATAGATTCTGGGCCTCGCTGTGTTTTTTGGTGGACAGAATTAATTGTTCAAGTCCTTCTGGGTTGGTCGATAGGAGGACTGTGTCGTCAGCATATCTGATTTCCGGGATATGGTACCCGCCGATGTTAAATGAGTAAAACTCTGTGTGTTCTTGGTCATCTCTTACGTTTTTCATGATATTCTCGGCATAAATGTTAAACAGGTAAGGGGAAAGGGTACAGCCTTGTCTTACTCCTTTCTGTACTTCAAACCATTCTGATGTTTCCCCCTCTATTCTTACGGCTGCCTGTTGTTCTTGGTACAGCAGTGCGATGAGTTGTATAAGGTGGTTTGGAAATCCCATTTTTCCATAATAGTCTTTAACTGCTGATGTTGTACGCAGTGGAACGCTTTGGTATAATCAATTAAACAAGTATATAGGTCAACGTTGAATTCTCTACACTTTTCTATGATGATCCTCATATTGAATATATGATCTCTAGTGCCTCTACCTGGTCGAAAACCCCCCTGTACTTCGTTTATTTCTGTTTCTAACTTTTGTTGCATCCTTTTCATTATGATTTGTAATAGTATTTTGCTGGATGGCTTATGAGAGCTATAGTTCTGTAGTTTGTGCACAGTTTCAGGTTGCCCTTTTTTGGCAAGGGTATGTAAATTGATCTTTTCCATTCCTTGGGCCAAATTCCGCTTTGCCAGATCTTGCAGCATAATGCATGGTATATACGAGCGCTGCCTTCTCCTCCTGCCTGTATCATTTCAGCTGTTATTTCATCACAACGAGGAGATTTTCCACTTTTCAAGTGTTTGATTGCGTTCCGGACTTCCTCTATGGTAGGTTCTGGTTCACGTTCCGCTTCATTCATGATGTTGTTATCTGCCGCTTTGTTTATTTCCGTATACATTTCTTGACAGTACTCCTTCCATCTGTTCAGAATATCTTTACGTTCTGTTAGAGTGGTCGCCTTGTACTTGTCATTTATTGCTCGAAGTGACTGTTTAAAGTTGCTGTTCTTCAATGTTCTTACTTCAGAAAACATAGTCTTACTCAATCCTTGTTCGCGCATTTCCTCTATTGTCCTGCAGGGGTCGTTTATGTATTGTTGTTTGTCTTCTCTGACTCGTTTTTTAATCTGCTTTGTGTATTCCTTGTACAATTCTTGATTTTCTGTGTCTTTTTTTGGACTTCATTTTTCTTCTTTCTACCACCAACTTCAGTGTTTCGTCTGAGATGTATTCTCGTCTGTTTATACTTCTTTTAGGAATTAACCTCTGTGCATTTGTAATGTAATCATCTCTGATGTTATTGGCAAGTTCATCTGATGTCATTTCCTCCTGTACTGCCATAAGAACGTCAAATTTGTTCTGAATATCGACACTTTCTTTCTGTTGTCTGGTGTTCTACTTCTTTATTTCCTGCGAGTGCCTGATAACATACCTTTATATTTGTTTCATATTAATTTCATATTAATTTACTGTTTACAGGCCTCAGGTTTCCTTCCCTTATTTGTAATAAATGTTTGTACAATACCAAACATACCCACTATCCTGTTCTCACTGTTCTATCTACTATCATTTACTGGACACAGTATTAAGGTCCTAAGGGTCTTGTTGGATTCGGCCTATACTGCTTGATAGAAATACAACAGAAGTGATTGCGTCATTAATAGGCTGAACTGCCCATGGAGGACTTCTGGTGTCGTGTATTGTGGTTCGCACTATTGACCTGCCATTGAAACATCATTTTTTTTGATGATGCGTAGATGGCAGAGCGGATAGTGTGATTCGCTTGCATGGCTAGGCGGGGTTGTCGCACGGAAGGTCCAGTGTTCAAATCCTGGGTAAGCCACTCATGTCTGTTGTTTTTCTGTTGTCTGGTGTTCTACTTCTTTATTTCCTGCGAGTGCCTGATAACATACCTTTATATTTGTTTCATATTACTTTCATATTAATTTACTGTTTACAGGCCTCAGGTTTCCCTCCCTTATTTGTAATAAATGTTTGTACAATACCAAACCTACCCACTATCCTGTTCTCACTGTTCTAGTCTACTATCATTTACTGGACACAGTGTTAAGGTCCTAAGGGTCTTGTTGGATTCGGCCTATACTGCTTGATAGAAATACAACAGAAGTGATTGCGTCATTAATAGGCTGAACTGCCCATGGAGGACTTCTGGTGTCGTGTATTGTGGTTCGCACTATTGACCTGCCATTGAAACATCATTTTTTTGATGATGCGTAGATGGCAGAGCGGATAGTGTGATTCGCTTGCATGGCTAGGCGGGGTTGTCGCACGGAAGGTCCAGTGTTCAAATCCTGGGTAAGCCACTCATGTCTGTTGTTTTTCTGTTGTCTGGTGTTCTACTTCTTTATTTCCTGCGAGTGCCTGATAACATACCTTTATATTTGTTTCATATTAATTTCATATTAATTTACTGTTTACAGGCCTCAGGTTTCCCTCCCTTATTTGTAATAAATGTTTGTACAATACCAAACCTACCCACTATCCTGTTCTCACTGTTCTAGTCTACTATCATTTACTGGACACAGTATTAAGGTCCTAAGGGTCTTGTTGGATTCGGCCTATACTGCTTGATAGAAATACAACAGAAGTGATTGCGTCATTAATAGGCTGAACTGCCCATGGAGGACTTCTGGTGTCGTGTATTGTGGTTCGCACTATTGACCTGCCATTGAAACATCATTTTTTGATGATGCGTAGATGGCAGAGCGGATAGTGTGATTCGCTTGCATGGCTAGGCGGGGTTGTCGCACGGAAGGTCCAGTGTTCAAATCCTGGGTAAGCCACTCATGTCTGTTGTTTTTCTGTTGTCTGGTGTTCTACTTCTTTATTTCCTGCGAGTGCCTGATAACATACCTTTATATTTGTTTCATATTAATTTCATATTAATTTACTGTTTACAGGCCTCAGGTTTCCCTCCCTTATTTGTAATAAATGTTTGTACAATACCAAACCTACCCACTATCCTGTTCTCACTGTTCTAGTCTACTATCATTTACTGGACACAGTATTAAGGTCCTAAGGGTCTTGTTGGATTCGGCCTATACTGCTTGATAGAAATACAACAGAAGTGATTGCGTCATTAATAGGCTGAACTGCCCATGGAGGACGTCTGGTGTCGTGTATTGTGGTTCGCACTATTGACCTGCCATTGAAACATCATTTTTTGATAATGCGTAGATGGCAGAGCGGATAGTGTGATTCGCTTGCATGGCTAGGCGGGGTTGTCGCACGGAAGGTCCAGTGTTCAAATCCTGGGTAAGCCACTCATGTCTGTTGTTTTTCTGTTGTCTGGTGTTCTACTTCTTTATTTCCTGCGAGTGCCTGATAACATACCTTTATATTTGTTTCATATTAATTTCATATTAATTTACTCTTTTGGTATGGCGCTTGTGTCATAACGTATTACTTTGTCGCTTGTAACGACTTTTTTTTCAGTTTGATCTTGAAGTTTGCAGCAAGAATAGCTCTGTATATATGTAATTAAAACAATCTTTCATTCGGGTACATACATCAATTTTACTCAACCAAGTGATTAATTGACACTAAGGATTTATATTTACATGGATAACAAGACATTTATTTATGAAATATTTGATCAATAGGGTTAAAACGAATAAAATTGATTTTTCAAGAAAAACAGTTAATTTGTGGTGTATCTTCATAGGATGTCACAAGGTGACATTCATCCGATTCATTCTTTTCTGTCTATTCTAATGCTACACGCCTCGCTGACATTACTTATTGGTCATTATCGTTGTGACGATACGGTTGTGCGATCTCACGTCCACTCCGTCAGTATCATTTTTTTCTTCATTTTTCTCTTCCTCTCACTCATCGCTTTAATTTGGCATAATTGTTGCCCTTTCATTCATTATTAAGTAGCATATTTTATGCACTAATTGTTCCTCTCTATGCTGAATCTAGTAGGGGAAGGTCTCTAACACTCCACTCCCCTATGGAAGCTTTTGCTATAGGACTGGCTTTATCTTGTTTACGACCCCTCAGACGTATTTACGTTCCGCCAGGTGAACTGTGGTATTATCGTAACAATACCCAGTCATCAGACAAGTCAGCCGGAACAATATGACGTCTTATAATAAAGAGGTCACGCGTGGATATTAAAATTAATATTTTAAACACGCCAGGGGATATTTAAAACTTCCCTACCCAAACAGTGCTAGATTGATTGGTTTGATTTGAGATGCCGGAATAAACAATGCATTTTGTTGGAACATTCGGCGAAAACACCATATGTGATTGAACTGAGAATGAGAGATATAATCTAGTGAACTCAGAAACACATAACAGACAGCTTCGCAGCGTCATACGAGCAACTCCCAACAGCCAGGAAGAAAAGGATCGGGCACAGAATTCCTATATCAAAAGTGACAGATCGACAATATTTGGGCAACTCTGGAACCTTAAGAGTAAACCCGCATATTTAAATACACAGACTATAAAACTTCAGGACCAGGACTTTATAAATACAAGACTGGAAACCTAGAAGATGGATCATCAGTCATAAGAGAAATAATATCCCAGACCAAGTGTATCGCAGAACACCCGTCGAAGAGGAATCACTAGTTTTCCAGGCCAAGGGATTCATAGAACACCGTCATAAGAGGAATTTCTCAGACGAAATTAATTCGAGAGCATATGCACCGAAATTGCTCGCGTCCATCTGAAAATCTGCGCAAGGAGATTGTGTATTCTCAAAAATGTGGGGTAGGTTGTGAACATTTCTAATACAAACGTGAATTTAACATGTTTTCTTGCTAGTGGATATATATGAGGCTGGTAACCTCAACATATGAAAATATTATATTCATGAACCACTACAGCAAGAGCTGGTGATTGTTTCTGACTAGTCTTACGGGAAACCCGACAGCAGAGCGACCCCAGACTCCGACTGGAGCAGTGATGAGTGATGACTACATCATATGTACCTCCAGTGTAACATATTATCTTGTTAAGATTTATGTACCTTTTTTTAATTGTAGTTCAGGCAAATCATTATTCATGCACTCCAGAAGAAATTTCCTAGTTAACACCCAGAAGGATATGGGCGAATTTTCATCATATTCCCTGAGTTACCCTGTGTGCTCGGGAATTTAATTCTTCTGAGAGGTTAACATTGGTGGGTGGAGCGCATGAAAATGGGCCTGTTAGTTTGCGATGAACAAATGTACTCAGCAGGCATTTGTTTCTTTCTATTTGTCTAAAGTTCGTGGTTACAAGCCATTAGACGATTTATGGTACTAACGCAGTTAGTGTGAGAGAAAAGCATCCACCATAACCGCCTACAGTGGAAGAGAGTGTGGAGAAGGCTTCCGTCATCATAGAATTGATGAACCACAGCTGCAGGACTAACTCATACAAGCTAAGTGCTAATTAAAATGCACGAGCAAAAAGGACATTTCAGTTAAACTTTAAGTATAAAGTTAAATTCCCACCTACGTCTCAATGACAAGAACTTTATAACTATAAAAATTCCACTAATCTTTCCATATTTATTTTAACCTGTTAAAGACTATTTCACTCTTCAATTTGTTACCTGTTGTTTTAAAACTAAACAATAATAGTTGATTCAGTTATATGTATGAAAGCAAACGTATGAGCCAGAATACTTAATCTATATATAAATACTTAGACAAATATTTACACTAAACAGAGTTATACCTTATAAGAGGGATTTCGTTGGATTACACCAACTGGGGGCTTGAACGGGCTGTGATGAAATGGACGACCTCTATCGATCTTTGGTTCTCTCCGGCAGTATCGGTACATTTGTGGTACTGATTTTATTATTATGTGCTGTCAATTATCGCACTTTTCTATCTATCTAGCTATCTTTCTTTCTTTCTGTCTTTTTCTGCTAAGTAGCAGATATTTGATTTTATCAAAGCACCCTGTAGCTGATAAATATCACATTTGCAAGGAGCAGCTGATATGATACATCACATTTGCTTGGCGCTACCCAGATTTGTTGGTTATAGGCGCGGCAGATTAACACGTACATCGGCCAGTGATATCGGCTTAAATCACCGATAAGACACGGAGTTTGCGCACTCATACGACAGATAACGAGATTACTGTCTGTAAGACACATGTGGGCAGACAAGTGGGATATAATCGCTTCCGGTCACTTGGTTAAAATTAATCATGGATTTATTACATTTTAGACAATATGAGTCCACAAATGAGTTGGTGAGAGTGTATGCAAGACATCATATTACCATATATGGGAGACGTGACCTTCCGCAACATTTTTCAATGTAGGAAATATTTGGAAAGTGCCACACCCGACCTGTTTGAAATGATTGGATCTTCCTGATTAGATTCATAACAACATTGAGGGAGAATATAGGCTGACCATTTCGCAGTTTATTTCACTGTGAATTTCAACCTCGCCGAGACAACCTCAGACCTTGCCAGAGTGAAGACTAGATTCATAATTCCTTTTTGTTAACCGGACCTTTTATTAAATACCCTTTAGCTCCCCAAGGAGCATAGGCCTCCAACAAACACATGCCAAGTCTTCCTGTCCTGTGCCATCCGCTCAAGTTCTTTCCATGTTTTCCTCATCATTTTCACCTCTGTTTCCAGTTCTCTTCTCCATGTGTTTTTTGGTCCACCTCTGCCTCTCTTTCCCTGTGGATTCCAGAACAAGAACTGCCTTGTAATGCTATCAACAGGTTTCTTAAAAGTGTGTCCTATTCATCGCCAGCGTCTTCTTCTCAGCTCTTGTTCCACTGGCACTTGTCTGGTTCTTGTCATCAATTCCACATTTGTGACTTTGTCATACCATTTCAGTCCTTCTATTCTATGCAAGCACCCGTTTATAAAAGTCTGTAGCTTTTTGGTTGTTGTTTTTGTTGTTCTTTGTGTCTCAGAGTCATACAATAGGACTGACTTCACATTTGAGTTGAAGATTCTTATTTTCGTGTTGGACTTGATTTCTCTTGTTCTCCATATGTTTCCCAATGCAATGAAAGCTCCTCTTGTTTTTTGTATTCTTATTTTGATATCACTGTCTGTCCCTCCAACTTTGTCTATATTATTTTCAAGATATGTGTACGATTCTACATCTTTTAGTGGTGTTTCTTCAAGTTCAACCTTGTTATCATTTCTTGCATTTATTCTCATAATCTTTGTCTTTTCCCTGTGTATTTTCAGTCCCTTTTGTTGTGACCTCTCATAGAGAATTTTCATTTTCTCTTGCATCTGATTATGGTTATTGGACAGAAGAGCCAAGTCATCTGCAAAATCCAGATTATCAAGCTGTTTAGTCAGATTCTACTGGATTCCATTTCTGTTGTGTGATGTCGATGTTTTCATAACCCAATCTATTGCTAGTAAGAAAAGAAATGGAGACAAGAGGCATCCCTGTCTCACTCCCGTTCTAATCCTAAATGTTTCTGTTAGTTGTCCTTCATGAAGAACTCTGCATGTCATGTGTTCATAGGTCTTCTTTATTAAGGTAATGATCTTCATGGGAACTCCATAATGCCTCATCAATTTCCAAAGCGATTCTCTGTCTACACTATCAAATGCCTTTTCATAGTCCACGAATCCGATGTATAGCGGTGAATTCCATTCCAGACTTTGTTCAACTATTATTCTCAATGTGGCTATCTGGTCTGTACAGGATCTATTTTGTCGAAAACTTGCTTGTTCATCTCTCAATTGCTTGTCTATGGACTCTTTTAATCTCTCCAGGATGATTCTGTTTAATACTTTTGCTGGCACTGATAGTAACATTATTCCTCTATAATTTGTGCACTCTTGTAAATTTCCCTTCTTAGGCAACTTGACCTGATAACCTTCCTTCCATTCTGCTGGTATTTCCTCTCTCTCCCAGACTTTGCCAAGTAGTATGTATAATATCTCAGTTATTGCTGAAAGGGCACATTCCCATAGTCAGTTATGACTGAAGGGGCACATTCCCATAGTCAGTTATGACTGAAGGGGCACATTCCCATAGTCAGTTATTGCTGAAGGGGCACATTCCCATAGTCAGTTATGACTGAAGGGGCACATTCCCATAGTCAGTTATAACTGAAGTGGCACCTTCCCATAGTCAGTTATTGCTGAAGGGGCACATTCCCATAGTCAGTTATTGCTGAAAGGGCACATTCCCATAGTCAGTTATTGCTGAAGGGGCACATTCCCATAGTCAGTTATTGCTGAAGGGGCACATTCCCATAGTTAGTTATTGCTGAAGGAGCACATTCCCATAGTCAGTTATTGCTGAAGGGGCACATTCCCATAGTCAGTTATTGCTGAAGGGGCACATTCCCATAGTCAGTTATGACTGAAGGGGCACATTCCCATAGTCAGTTATGACTGAAGGGGCACATTCCCATAGTCAGTTATGACTGAAGGGGCACATTCCCATAGTCAGTTATGACTGAAGGGGCACATTCCCATAGTCAGTTATGACTGAAGGGGCACATTACCATAGTCAGTTATGACTGAAGGGGCACATTTCCATAGTCAGTTATAACTGAAGGGGCACATTCCCATAGTCAGTTATAACTGAAGGGGCACATTCCCATAGTCAGTTATAACTGAAGGGGCACATTCCCATAGTCAGTTATAACTGAAGGGGCACATTCCCATAGTCACTTATGACTGAAGGGGCACATTCCCATAGTCACTTATGACTGAAGGGGCACATTGCCATAGTCAGTTATGACTGAAGGGGCACATTGCCATAGTCAGTTATTGCTGAAGGGGCACATTCCCAAAGTCAGTTATGACTGAAGGGGCACATTCCCATAGTCAGTTATGACTGAAGGGGCACATTCCCATAGTCAGTTATGACTGAAGGGGCACATTCCCATAGTCAGTTATGACTGAAGGGGCACATTCCCATAGTCAGTTATAACTGAAGGGGCTATTATTATAGTAGCAGCTATCATGTTTACTTTACATGATATCGGAGCAGATCGTAGCAATTGTGATGTTCTCTTAATCCATACCTGATATTGGAGCAGATGAGACCGTGACAGGAGGTAAGGAACGGCACCAAATAATGGTATATAGTGTGACAGTGGACTTTGTAGAAAGGGAGGAAAATCTGTAGATCGCTTGTTCTAAGGGAAATAATCACAAGACTTTCTTTATTGTGGTTATTCTGGGGAAGACTGGTTACACACCAGAGCTGTTGCTTCCAAAAGTGAGGAACAACCCAGGTAATCAGGAGTACTCGTAAGTGCCTTTGTGGTTTTAAAACTGAACTTGAAGGGTTGACTATAAACAGCAACTTTAACAGTCAAGGGAAATTTTAATAGTGCAGAGTATTTGCTAAGCCCAAATGGTTATAAAAGATATTCTTCATTTCGTTTCGTTTCCATAGCAAACAGTGGCAGCTCAAGATAAATTTCTGGTGGGGAGGAAATGAAAACTGCCAGCTTTAGCCTCTAAGGCGAAAGGCTTACGGCTCCTCAATACTATAGTCGTTTTATGGCATCTGTGGAAATCCTAGCGAAATAAAAATTCGAACGAGACTTTGATTTAAACTAAGTCGAACTTACAAGTAGTGGAGTAAACCACAATATAATCGTAGCAGGGGTTAGTGCTGGGTCACTAATTACCATGGTTGGTAGGAGATCTCTAGACGGTTTTATTCTTGTCCTAACCCTACGAGTCAAAGGTTTTTTTTGTTCAGTAGTAGGGGATGCGCCAGGTTGCTCCACACCTCGACTAGAAATTTAAAAAAAAAAAAAAAAAAAAACCTTTATTCGGTCATGAATTCAACATCAATGTTATTTACAAGAGTTAAATTTGTACAAATTCCAAATAATATAAAGTATATGATGTAAGTTACCCCCCTCCAATCCCCAAGTAAGTAATAACAACAAGCAAACAATATTTTTACAAATCAAAAACAAAAGGACGCAGAAAATATTACACAACAAAACCAATCAAATTCTAAAAGCAGCACAACAATATCCCATACAATATCACAGTACGAATCGGTAACATACAAAAATTATTTGGATGATAAAACAGAATGCAAATGAGGCCATGAAGATTCTAAGTACATCGACACCCTACTATGAGATGATTAATGAAGACATATATGATAAATGGTATTCACATTGCATGGTATTTACAGAAGAAGTATTTACAATCAAAGCTACTTGCTTTGTATAAAGACCAAAGAGTCAAAGGTTTAATTTTTAAATCTGTTCTGTTATGTTTTGTGTTATACGTTCGTATATTTGTTCCGTCCATACTAAGTATCTATATTCTGCTAATAGAGTCAATAATTTAAGCTCTGTCTGTCTCGGTAATGTAGGTAAAGTATTCAACATGACCGCTCGGTACATGTTAAGTGATTTCTGTGTCTTGGAAGTTATTAGTGTTCTAAGTTTGTTTAAAGTAGGGGCCACTGTCTTACATGTGTAAAACAAGTGGTCCTCTGTTTCTATTGTGTTGTTACTGCACAGTTTACACTTTGGTGGCGCTTTGCCTGCCTTTTTTGCTGACTGTTTGCTCATAATAGGTGTTAAACTGTACAGTAACCTGTATGTAACTTCTTTGGCTTGTGGCTTAACGTATAATGCGTGAATGTTTGTGAAGCTCTGCGTATGATCTGTTATGAAGAGGTTGTACCCTCGTTTTATTCGTGTGCCAAAGTAAGATTCCTGTGCTCCTACTAAAAGTTTGTATATGAGGTGTGTGTCTTGTTTTACTAGCTGTTCGTTTCCTTTTAAATTGTGTAGGCATATCTTATAAAAGGGTGGTGGGGTACCAAAGAAATGTGGTTGATTGTTTTCTAGTTTATGTAACTTAATTAATCTAAGTCCAATGTAATAGTGTGCTAATGGATACAAACTTGGATTTTTAATAACCTCCCCTATATACTTAATCCTTAAAGCTTTAATCTTATTGTTAATGTCTTGTAAGGCTATCCCCCCTTTGTTCTTAGGTTGTATTAAAGTTGAATGTTTTATACTTCTCCAAGTGCCTCTAAAAATAAAGTTCCTAATCAGCACATTTATTTTAACTACAATTGATTTTGGCATGATTTGGATATTTGCTGTATATATTTTTTTGGGCATAATGAAACAGTTAACTATGATGCTTCTTCCAAAAATGGTGGCTGTTTTATATTTATATTTTTCTAACATGTTTTGAATTTTATCTAATAATTTTACCCATGTTTCTGTATTGGGGTCATGCGGGTTACAGGAATAATTTATTCCATAAATTTTGATTCTGTTAACTTGTGTTAACTGAAAGGCGAAATCTGCTTTATTCGCCCATCTGCCTAATCCCATTATACTAGACTTTTGGACATTTAGTTTGGATTCGTGTCGTAGATTTTTGATAGGGAAATTAAGACTTGGGTTGGTCCCTTCTGAATAAGTTAGGATGAGTGATAGCCACAGTGAGATGTGATAATAGAAATAGAGTTTCACGAGTGAGATGACAGAAATTTATAGAGGCTGTCCCGGAAATCGAGAATCTCTCTCTCTTTCCGCATATCTTCTACAACAGATCCAGAGGAGTCAGACAGTCTATAAAAAATATATTTCATTAATATATATCTATCCACTCACGTGCCCGCACATACAAGTGACGACAGTTAGACACACAGACGTGGGAACAACTATAACAATGATTATATAGATACTATGGGAACGAACTGACCACCACACTGAAATAAATGTAGGTATAGTTTATTTATCATAGTAAACTTACATCACAACATATAAAATACATCAAAAGCATACACATAGTCATAAAAAATCAAGGAATGCTACCATAGTGATAGACCCGTTTGTATGGTCCTCCCCTGGATATATAGCTCACAATCCCGTTAGAAGAAAGTGCTAACCCCAAGGAGTTACAGATGCATATGATTGAGTCTACGGTTTCCCCCTTTTAAGGTATGGACAGACTTGATACTCTGCTTTTTCTAAGGGTAAATATTGTTAGCAATAACTTGCATAAAGGAAATTACACCGATGGTGACTCCGACAAGGAACATCCTTCAGTCTACTTTCACTCGGTTCTTTCATCAGGGCCCTGATATACTTACAATCGTGCTGTGGTTCGCCGTCTGGCGCAAACTTTGGGACACTCACACTTTTTATCTGTTACTGTCGTTTAATGAAACAGATCCCAGCTCTGCAGATTTTTTGTTGGTTTCATCAAAATGGATCTGGGGAGCGTCTGCTTCAGGCGATAGTTATTTCAGACTAAAGTTAGTGTCACTTTACTCACGAGGTAAGAATTAGGCTTAAACGAGCACACAATGTCAGAACACGAGGTTTCCCTTAATTAGGAAGATGACCGGTGGACAATTTTCTCAACAAATAATCTTGGTTCACCACACACTTGTCAACAATGTCGGAAAGTTAATGTTACTTGCCACAACGGCTAAAAAATTGACAAGAGTTTGTGCCGAAATCTGATCTGGCTCAAAGGCCCAGTATAAACATTTAGTCTTTAATTTAAAAAAACCGTTTGTGAGAGTTGTACTCTGTCTATTATGAAGACATGCGCACTGTCAGACAGGTGTTAACTTGTAAACCCACGTGGTTAAAAGATAAAGAAATGTTTATGATTCTCACAGGTATGTCTCTGTACTAATTGCTGGCAAAGTTTTGGGTTAACCCCAGTTTTCGCTGAATAAAGAAAAAAACAAATATGAAATATTATTACATACTATTCCTCGAATATAACTTTACATATTAAACTGCAAGCGTAGCGCTTGACTTAGCGTTTAAACTTCCCGTGCAATAAGTTATATTCATAAAATCATCAATCCTCATGAATTAGGAATACCTGCGTATTCCGTCAACACTCATGAGGCAGCTAGCATTTATAAGTTAGTTAAGGAAAAAATTGTTCTCGTCTGATTATTTAGCAGTTAAATTAAATTCATTATAGCTACATTGTTGTTTAAGCTAGAAATTATAATTTATTCTGCTTTCCACTGAAACACGTCACTATAAAATAATACAGACTATATAAATTAAGCACTCTGCACCAAATCTAACTAGTGAAATATGAAATAATCGATTATCACTTTAAACACTTCACAAAATACTAGATATTTAATATAATATATAATATTTACCTCAGCACAGAACAACTAAGAACTTAAACCACTTCGACCAAACTAAATACCATCTCTATTAACAGAGATTCTTAGGAATCGAACGAAGGCTTGTTCTAGTCTTGACTGCGAAGTTACTGAGTGAATTAAGTCTCAAACTCCCGTTTAAGATATATGAAACACAGGGGATGCGCGCTATTTCCCAAAACCCGATCTCTCCCCTTCTCGTAACACCTTACATTACTAGGCGTATTGCCCATAACTGACACTTGTGCTGTTTCACACTTCGCGCGGACCAGGCCAACCGTGAGTGCCTTGTCAGCTGGGATTTCCAGACAAATGTCTCAAACTGCGCCGAGGAGATGTCGGCTATCGCGCCTCACTGAGCGTTCAGCCGATGCAACTCGTTGTGGCAGGTGAAAATGCAGACAAATTTGTCGCCTATAGGTCTGTCGAAAGCGAATATTCACGGTGTATTTCGTTTGGTGCAGGGAAGGCGGTAGACATATGTCTGCTCCTATGTCTGGCCAGACGAATATGTTCACAGTTTGGTCCACTGACACCTAATGCCATAGAATGCATTTAACGCTCTCTCTCTCTGACACGTTATGTCATAAATGCGTTTACCAGTATGAGAAAGAAAACGGCAAAGTTGAGAATGGGGAAGAAAATATTTTTTACAACGAATGGATGCGAAAAATACAGGAAAAAGGTAAAGAGTGATAATAAAATAGAGGATACGGGTGAAAGAAAAAGAAGAGGATATAGGCAATTCAATGATCATAAAACCTCTGTGACAATTCGTTAGCGTACCCAAACTCTGTAAAGATTTCTAATATGTTTTTTATAGAATCCACTGTTGCTGGAAAGAATATTGTGTCATCAGCATACGCTAACAACTTCCTGTTCCCCGTTCCGGGGACAAAGGTTCCCGTGATGTTTATATCCTGCCTTATTCTTTCCAGAACTGGTTCTAGTGTTAATACATATAACAGGGGTGATAAAGAACACCCCTGTCTTACAGATCTCGACAGCCTAACAATGTTCTAAAATATTCCCCTATGTTGTTTGCTTGTAAAGTTTTATGTAAGAAAGAATGCGATACTCTGTCAAAGGCTTTCTCCTGATCTAATGATAATATTGCACTTTGACACTGTCTATCGTGCGTGTATGTAATCAAGTCTCTTATAAAATGTGTATGTCTACAAATGTTCCTACCATGTTTACTGCATTGTTGATCTTCATGTATCATGTTCTGCATGAACGGTTTAAGTTTCAAAGTGAGAGCCTTGGCCAGGATTTTATAATCAGTATTTAAAAGTGAAATGGGCCTATAATTTTTTATTGACTTTTTGTCAGTATCATCTTTGGGTATTAAAGTGATAAAAGATTCATTTAAACTGTTCGGAAGCTCTCCTTTCTTGAAGGCTTCCTCAAATACTTTAATTAAAAGGGGGCCTAACATTGGGAAAAAGAAGAAGTAAAATTCTGCCGTTAACCCATCTGGGCCGGGTGATTTATTTTTCTGGAAAGTACTGATAGCTTTCCTTAAGTTTTCTAAAGTTAAAGTTTGGTCTAATTTCTTGCTCTCCTCTTCACTTAAACGCTTTGTATAGTGTAGGAATTTATCCTGTGTGCTTACGTTAGTTTCTTCCTTAGTGTATAATTTTGTGTAGTATTCTAAAAAGGCGTGTCTAATACTAGTATCTTCTGTCTGCTGTTGTCCATTTACATCTACTATTTCGTGTATCTGTCTACTGCGTTGAACGTTTTGCTCAATCTCTAAATATTGTCTACTGGGTATTTCTTGTGTAATAGTATTTAATTTAGTCCTAAGTAAAGCCCCTTGGTATGTGTACTGTTTGTAAATGTCTAATTGCTCCTCTAAAGTATGGATATGTGGGTTAGATTTATCTATGTGTTTAGTTAGACTAATCGCATCTTCTAATATATTCTGTTCTTTCTTAAAAGCCCTGTGTATGGTTGTAGCTAGAATCTGTGTCCTATCTCTTATTGTGTTTTTTAACAGGTCCCAATATTCTGCGATGTTGTTATTGGGAATGTCCTGTGTGTAACCCTGAATGAGTTGTGTTATTTTGTTCGTATAGAAAGTATTTTTTGACAAGTTATTGTTGAATTTCCAATGCGGGGATCTCTTTAATTTTGTATGTGTGTGTCCGGTATTTAAAACTGTGTGTACTGCTTGGTGGTCTGTGAATTTAAGCGTATCTTTAATGTGGTAAGATTTGTGTATATTGTAACTATTTGATGCGTAAAACCTGTCCAGTCTTGAGGCCTGTCTAAAATATGGGTTTGTCTTGTCGTGAAATGTGAAAGCTTGTGTGTGCGGTTGTAATTTTCTGTAAACGTCTACTAGGTCATGTTTGTCAAGTATAGGTTGTAAGTGTCGTATTGATAAGGGTATTTGAATTTTCCTTCTCCATGATTCAGGGCCAAAGGAACTACTGTCTAAATTGGTCAAAACACAATTAAAATCTCTTCCTAACACTATTTTGGTTCCTTTGTAATACCTATCTATAGTGTCATACAGTCCGTCATAAAATTTAGGTTGGTCAGTGTATACTGCAGGTGCGTATATATTAATGAGTGTGTGTGTGTCTTGTTTGTTGTGTTTGTTTTGTATTTGTATTATGACAGTTCTGCCACAATTGTCTGTCCTATAGTGTACTGCCTCCCAATCTTCATTAATTTGTAGAATGGCTACACCACTACCATGGCTGGTGCCTAGGGCGAACCAGCCATGTTTGAGTCCTAATTTAGTTACTATCTGACTGGCATGAAAATCAGAAGTAATACCGGTCTGTTGTAAAAACAAGAAATCCGGCTTATCTTTTTTTTTATCAGTTTAATTACATGGTCTAGTTTATTTCTCAAACCGTTAATATTGAGAGATATTATGACTAGACTGCTTGACACAATGGTAGCTGAAGGTTGGCCATCTGTCACAACTGATGTACTAGGCAATGTAGCAAGGTGGTCACTTGCCGTATCTAAACTATTCGACGAAGCGGGGACTGAGTGCAGGCCGCTTGTCATACCTAGACTACTAGACGAAGTGGGGACTGTGGGCGGGCCACCTGTCCTATCTAAACTACACAATAAAGTGCTAGCTAAAGATTTCTCACATATTATAATAGATGTACCTGGCAAAGTGGTAGGCTGGTCACTTGTTACACATAGCCTACTCGACAGAGCGGTGACTGTGGGCTGACCGTTTTCTGTCATAACTAAGCCACTCGACAAATTCATGTCTACCCTGTTAGACAAGACGGTGCTTAAGGGCTGACCGTTTGCCCTAATTTCTTGACTGCTTGACAAAATAGTGACTGGGGGCTGGCTATTTGTCGTTTCGCACTGATGATTATTGCCAAGCGCAGGTGAAACCGCGCTGCCAGGCATTCTCACCCCAGAAGGGGGGAGGGTTGGCTGCTTAGGTGTGTGTGTGTGTGTACATGTAAGTGTGTTACGCTTAAACTAAAACAAAACTTATTTACATAAAAAACACAAACTTTTAAATTACAAGCTACGCTCCCTAAACTATAGTTGTTTTCAAAGTTTACTTTTAAAAATACATCACTGTTGTAAAAAGAAAAAAGAAAAAAGTTCATTTCTCTGCACACCGTTCTTGTTGTAGGTGCGACCAAGGCTCTCCTATAATTGGGAACGGGACAGGTCTGTCTGCACTGGGCCTCAGTACACGAGGGAAGAACTCGTAGCAGTAAGCTCATACGCTTGCGACATCAAAGGGTTGCCCGTCAATGAACAGGCTTGCTTGCGACATCAGGGCGTCCATAGCCTCGTCTTCTGTCGCGGTCGCCCAAGTGGGGTACAATTTGTCTTCCTACTTGTGTTGGCTCTTCTGGAGACTTGCGATATTCATCAGGTTGAAACACAGTCTGCTCCGGCTCGTCAAATACTAGTGTTGACGCGCTCATGGGGGAGAATTTTGATGTAGACGCCCCGGGCGATGGGGGCAAGTCCTTCCTGCTTGGGGATCGCTTACTGGGGGACACACTTTCACTCCGTCTGACCTCCTTGGGCTTTCCAGGCCCCATTATCTGGATAAGGAGTCTCTTTCTGTTCTTCTCATTTTTTTTGCTGAGGACTGTCGTGAAGTCGTCACCCTTAGTCTCACTGACTTCTGGGCTCTCTTGGGCGGGAAGCTCACTTGCCTGGTCATTGCTAGCTTGTTCCACCGGCGTGATGTCGGCCGCAACAACTTCTTCTCTCGTTTGTTTGACCTGTGGGGGGGGGGGGGGGGGGGGGGGGGGGGGGGGCCGCCCGCTTTTTTGGGCACTGGCTGACCCAGTGCGTATCAAGCCCGCAAATGGCGCATTGAATTCTCCTACCTGGCAGCGACACCAATACACGCTGGATCTTGTCCTCTTGCCCCGCTATCTTCAGATGTATAAAGTGGGGGACCTGGCATGTTGACGGTCTGTACAGAAAATTCCATTTATCAAATGCCGTTTTGATTCTTG